>MSTJ01000441.1:0-13524 GCA_001956345.1 Ramalina peruviana
TGGGAAGAGGGTGTGGTTCGATAAGAGACTCGGTAGACCTTGAGAGAGTTCCCCATGCTGGTGGGATGATGGGGGGGGTCTTTATGTTGGCGTCATCGGCTTTGGACCTTCTGTTTTGAGTGTCATGATAATGGTGAAGTTTGCATGCGTAGGACCTTGAGATAAAAGGCAGCTTTCTGATGGATGAGCGGGCCGGTTGTGAGAATACCTTCAGACGATAAAGGATATCTCTGAGCATTTTGGTAGAGCGCCAGCGGATGATTACCACACGAATCACCCAGCTGCACGAGGATCGCTTGAGCTTCTCCTTCGATGGGAAAGAAAGCATTTACTGTGCTCTTGATGATGCAGAGCCCATCCAAAGTCGCCTTTTCAAAGGGTGAATCTTGCAGCTTGGGGTTTCCACCCATCATGTACATGGTTGACGATGAATGTGGTCAATGGTTAATGGTCGATGGAAAGCGAAATTTATGAGCTTCCGTCGAAGTTGCAAATTTCACTTCACTGTAGTATCAGCGAGTGGAGAAGGACAAGATCTGGTTCAGAAGGGTCGATATTCAGGAGGAAGACAAAAATGACGTAAGCAAAGTTCTGGAATGGTCACAGCTGTTCATTGTAAGAGTTCAGATCATCCTGATCCCTCAGTTGAGTGATGATTATAGTGAAGATGGTCCGCCCAAAAGCTCCAAAATCATTCCCTTCCCTAGCTTGTGGAAGCTGGGAGTGGCCAAAAGTCATCAAGACTGCTGAATGCCACAAACCCTGAACAAGATGATGTGCATCGAGTATTATACAAGAAAATATGAGAGATTCATATGCAAAGAAGAGATTCCTGTCGTCCAAAAGCCAGTGGTGAAACATGTGCCAAGAAAGGAAAGAAAGATTGTCCAGCAACCCGTTCTACAGGAAGCGTTCTTCGGTCAGTGTCACAATCAAGCTGCAGCGACGGCATGCCCATTAGCCGACCCATTTGTTGCAGTCCCATTGGTGTGCTCCGTCTTTTCCACATCGCCGTTTGGTTGCTCAGTTTTGTCTGCATGACCGTTCGATGAGGTCAAGCCGTTCGTCTTTGGCTCTTCGCTTGCTTCGTGGAACACTTCTTCCTCGACAGGGGAATCGTTCGCGAGTGTGGTATCCTTCGTCTTTGTCTCGGGAGGCGCGCTGTTGTTGGGGGTATCAGTTGCAGCAGTGGTGGAGTTCTCCGTCCTATCTTTAGCAGCGTTCGTTGTGCCGTCCACCAGAGGCCCTCCACCCGTCAGCTTTTTCAACGCGGCCTCTCTATCTTGCGCCGGCTGCGAGACCTCTGTCGTGGCCTCCCCTTCCTCTTTCAACTGCTCCATGATCCTCCTTTCCTGACTTGCCTCTTTCTCACTGACCTTGACACTCCCCCCTCTTCTCAAGCCTCCATCTGTTGCCTGCGCATCTCGGTTCCCATTCAGCACATCGGCAGATCCATTGGCCGGGCCGCCAGCATGCCAACTCATCCTCTTTGAACTGCTCATCCTCCGCCCCAACCCTTCCTTTGCGCCCCCCAACGCCAGGCTAAATCGTTTGCTGTCCCTCCTTCTCGGGGGCAAACTCCCGCCATCCAAGCCCAACTGCTTCCTCGTCACATCGATGGGGGTATGGTCGCGGGTGCTGCACATGCGGTGGCACCACGGCACTTTCACGCCCTCCATGCCCCTCTTCCCGTCCTTCTCCCCACCAGAGCTCTCGAACACGAACTCTCCGCCCACCTGGCTGTAATCCCCACCCCGAAACATATTCCGCCCCGCCCTCAACTCCTGGACAAGGCTGCGCCACGTCAGTTTCAGCAGGCCGGCCTGCATGTATGCTGGGTTGGCGCCTAGGCTCAAGGTGCGAGTCATGCGGAGGATGGAGTAGAGTTTCCGGTCGGGGTCGGCGTAGACGGGGTAGGGGCATTGTGAGGTAGAGGCGTAGGCGGCGATCATGTCGGGGGCGCCGCAGCCGATCACGAGGAGGGAGGTTGGACGATGGGGAGAAGGGAGGGAAGAGAGGTGGGAGGGCGGGAGGGCGAGAGAGAGGACACGAAGGTATTCTTGGCATTGCTGTTAATCATCGATTGTCAGTCCTGTCCTTATGGGAGGAAAGGGGCAAACAGATCAYGGGTTCATGGCGCAGGTGAAGATGGTGAACGGAGGAAGACTCACCCCACAGAAGAAATGCCGTACGAAAACAACCAGCACCCTTTTTCCCCTCCCATCCCCATCCGTCACCAAGTCCGCAAAGTGGTGCTTGTTCCCCTCTGCATCGAACACCTCAACTTTGCCCGCCTTGGCCAGGTCCCCGGCCGAGGGTGGTTTATCATCCACTTTCACATCTCCCTTGACTTCCTCCAGCGGTTTCTCGTTTCCTGCCACTCCGTTCTGCTGTGGTGGCTTGCCCTGCTTTACAGCCATGAAGTTGCCACCTATGGCGCTTTTACCTGCTGTGGGTGATGCTCTCGTCACTATATATCCTTCTTGTTCTTCACTTCGCCGGCAGCGGCGATAGCTGCGGCAAATTGTTCGCGGGTCTGTGGCGGGGGCGGGGCAGGGTCGCGCGCACCGTATTTGTCAAGCAGGAGGACGGTGGGCAGCAGTGTACAGAGGAGAAAAGCGAGGAGGTAGGGTGGATGAGTGAACAGAGGCAAACTAATGAAGGTGGATGTTGCTTCTTTGAGACTYTGTAATAAGTCCATGTAGAGGTGGCTAGACGGACAGATGGCTGCTTGCAGGGAATTGCAAGGATCAAAAGGAGGCACGTCGCYAGTCGYCGYAATAGGATCCGAAGCGCCAGTTGGYAGTCTAGATTGTAATTATCAATCGTGACACGGCACTAGGCTCGAATTGACYATCGAGAAGTGTAAAATTGAAAAGGAATCACYAGAATCGCAGACGAAACGGGCGCATTCGGGTATCGGAATCCTCCCACATGTTCTACTTCGCGTGCCGGCGGTGGGGCCAGACCGGTTTCATCTTTAGTTCCAGCAATTTCAGATCGTTAGCGCAAGCCCAGCAGTCCAATTATGATCAGGAGACGGGATGCGGGTGACGAATGCGGTATAGTGATCGACGAAACAGGAGCGTTTGGCCGTTGCGGGCTTGCTTGGGCCGTCGAGCCCCACACCCTCTTCCACACATCTTGATCACCGTGCCAAATTGTTCATGCATGATCCAAGTGGGTCTCAGGCCGTCTTATGCATGTATTTGATGACTCTTTTCCCCGTTAGGATACCGACTTGATATGATACTCACATAACGCAGTAAGGCTCGGGAATATTGGCAAGGCTCAAGGATCAAAGTAGAGAGCGAATGAATTGAATTCGAAATGAGTGTAGGTAGTTGGGTACATTGATGAGGCACTTTGCATATATAATATGCAAGTCCATATCAGCAATCAAGGACAATCAAAGACAATCTGAAAAACTGCACGCCCCTCCCCTGAATCCCTGCTACTGCTGCTGCCTGAGATGCACCACCATCCAAGCAAAGTGGACGACCGAGGTACGTACTCTCCTCGAGACTTGGACTGGTCCTTTGCTAATCACCACTGCAAGCTGCATAATAGATTTCCGTCCCACCTTCTCCACTTTCTGCGATGGTCCTTCCACCTTCGACTCAGTTGTCGCTTCGCATAGAGTGAGCAACTTGACCGGGTCTTATCGTTCCAGTAGGCACTGCCTGCCCCTGATGGTTCCTTTGACCTCCCGGCAGTGTGGCTACAAGTAGCACGTTCTGCGAGCTAGACGGAAGCCATGCAGGATGCATGCAGTCCTTGCTGATTCGTGTTCCTGTCATCTTGAGTTTTTGATTAAAGTCATCTGAAAATGTTCATCCAAGCACTGCAATCCCAGAGTGCAGCCAGATCACATCGATCAATTCAGTCATAGCTGCCAATGCCCACCTGGCTGTTGAACGTGGACACGCTGCGAGAGTCGTCTTCACCAGGTCGACCACCAGACTCGACATAGCGCTTCAGCCGATCGGACTGGCTGAGACTGGTCTGCTTCGCGTCGTTGATGCTCAAACCGGCCAGGCTGACTCCACCTTTGCCGTCAACGGTGCTAGCGGGGCCATTGATGTCCGACTCGGTCGCTGCGACAGATTCTCCCGCCACACTTTCTGTGCCTGCGCGACTCTTACCTCCATTCGGTCGGCGACCATTTAAACTTGGCCAGGTATCCTGGAAGCCAGAGAACATTTGAGGATAGGCTGAAGGTACACCTACCCCACCCACAGAGGAAGAGTGGAGAGATGAGACGTCGTCAGGGATGTAGCCAATGGCAGAGCCTGCRKCGCTGTACTCGGGGTGAGCGCCGTTGCGACCGCCATTCACCATGCCGTTGTTCATGTTCGACGCACGGTGGTAGGATGAGAATTGGTAGCGCTGAGGACCGCGGTAGGTCTGCTTCGGTCGGCTAAATTGAAGTAGGGAGATCTGGAGGTTCGAGAGTGGGCCCTCGACGAGACAATTACGCTCCTTAAAGTGGAGCAGCAAGTAGTGCCACAGGGGATGCTTGGAGAGGACCTTGGGATTCCCCAGGATTACCAGACCGTATTTGGCTCGTGTCAACGCAACGTTCAGACGGCGTGGGTCGCTCAGAAAGCCAATGCCTTGATGGTCATTCGATCGAACACACGAAAGTACGATGAAGTCCTTCTCTCGTCCCTGGAAGGCATCGACCGAGGCAACCTCAATCTCCTTGTAATTCTCCTTCTTGAAGGTCCCATTAGCCTGCATCGAGCTGACGACATAACTGCGTTGACCCTCGTATGGCGTGATGATCCCAATGTCTTCCGGTCGAACGCCAGCTTTGAAGAATCGAGTCATGATCTTCTCCACGTTCGACGCTTCCGTCCGGTTGAGATAGGAGGTGCCTGAGGCCGAGATTTCTTCATTGCCAAGATTGGACCAGAACATCATGGGAGCATCAATGACGGGCCAGGGGAAGTCGACGTCACGACGAAGGCGTTGCTGCATCGTCACCCCGTTCTGCAGAGACCCCTCGTAAAACATGTTAGAGGGGAATTCGGACAGGCAGGGGTGCATGCGATACTGGACATTGAGTCGAATAGGGGCACATCCCAGGATGACGAGTCGCTCGAACAGGGATTGATTCAACCCCGCCTTGGCCGCCTTCTTGTTCATGATGACAGGCCCCAATTGCTGGTGGTCACCAACCAGTACGACTTGCTTGCAACCCAAGACCAGGGGAATCATGCACTCCGGCTCGGCTGACTGAGTCGACTCGTCGATCAAGACAGTGCGGAACTTGAAGCGAGCGAGACGAGGATCCCCTGCTCCAACGCATGTGCAGCAGATGACATCGGCGTTGGTCAGAATCTCGCGTTCGGCATTGCGAGTGAGCTGCTTGTATTTCTTTTCGTCCTGACTGGACAGTTCGCCCAATTCGCTCTTGAGCTGGTTCAATTTGACGAGTTCGGTGTTGCTGTCGTTCATGCGGACCTGCTCATGGAGCGAGAGGAAGCCCACCGGCGAGTCAACGTCCTCACGCGACTTGGCTGTCACCCGCACCGTCTTGAGGCCTGTTCGGTGAATCCGCTCACATAGTTGATCCACGGCCACATTGGACGGAGCACAAACGAGGACTTGTCCACCGTTGATCTTGTTCAGGTGGTAGATAATTGTGGCCGACGTGACAGTTTTGCCAGTACCTGGAGGACCTTGGATCAAACTCAATGGCTTCTGCAAGACGCTCTTGACAGCATTGATCTGACTCCCATTCAGTTCGGGGAGGCCCGGTACGCTATATTTCTTGGGCATCTGAGTCTTCATTGGCGCAGCTGCGACTTCATGACCGAGGAGACGATGGAAGATGTAGCCGGAGACGCTCATCTCATCAACAGCGAAGGTCTTCATGGCCAATTGCATTCGGTCGAAAGAGGTGGCCTTCCAGACATAATCTGCGCTGAAATTGTGGGTGCACTCGGTCGGCACGCTCTTGTGATCGCCCTTGGCTCGAAGTTCGATGGTGACTTCATCCGACTGGTTGTTTGGGATCTTGATGACATAGCCAACGCCTTCCCAGGGCGATCGTAGTTCGCCCGTATATTTGATCCTCATTTCGTCTCCCACAGCAAGCTTGACATCGCCCAGTTCCAGCTTCGGTAGGGTGAAGCTGGCCAGATGTTTGTTGTTCAGACCGAAGTCCCAACGGATGATCAGACCATCTTGTGATTGCGACTCCTTCAATTTGCGGTCATAGTCGGCCTCGATCTTGACCAAAGGCCCAAACACATTCTGGTACTGGTAGGCATCGTCGTAGTGCAGTAAGACCGGAGCGGGCTCATCGTCCACCCCCGCGCCCTTCTCGAGATCTGCCACTGTGGCTGCGTTGTTCTCCTTCCACATTTCTTCCAATTTGGCAATCATCTGTGGGCTGAGGTGGCGTGCTCTCAATTGCTCCGGGTCGGACGGCGGGGACACAAGCCATGTGAGGAAGGATCGATCTTCAATCACCGGTTGCCATTTGGATGTGTCCCAATTCATATCTTTGGAGGATGGCATGGCGGCACAGGGCTGTCGACAGAGAAGCACGACCACGGTATCGGACTTGGCAGGGATGAAACCGAGCAAGAAGACGTTCTTCGTGCCACAGTTGTAGCATTCCAGCACCGTGTCGCCAAGGGGAGAACTCGGATGTAGCTGAACTTCCTTATGGCGAGCGCGTACCAGATGATTGACAATGTGGGAGGTGGAGGTGTTGCTCCGAGCACTGCAGAACCATTTGCTGCAGGCTAGACATCGAACCACCGAGCTAGGGTTATGTATGCCGCAATAGCTGATTGACAATCATTGTCAACGAAGAGGCAGCTTCTCCAGGTATGGTATTACTCACGAGCATGCGTGTGGTGGCAACTCTTTCTCTTCCTCTGCATTTGCGCCTTGTTTGCCGTTGGCCCCCTCGACGGGCATGCTGACCATGCTCTCGGTGTCGTCATCTTCAAAGTTCTCAGTGCCCTCATCTTCATCGTCGTGTCGACGCCTCCTCGGTCCCCCAGTCAGGTTGCCCCTCCCATATTCGCGATCAAGGATGCTCTCGTCCGGGTCGATGGTAGAAAGATCATCCCCAGCATTGATGGTAGAAGCTGAATCGGATATGAGGTGATTCCCAAGGTGGGTGAAAGCACCTTCCATGGCACTGCTGTCGCTGGTAGCAGAATAGAAGGCGAGAAGTCAAAGGCTAGACAATCGAGGTAAGTGTCCGAATTAGACCTTGACTGGGAGGAGGTAGCACAGCAAGAATTATGCTACCTCGAGATTAAGTGGGGAAGAAAGAGCAAAATGAAGGTCAAGAGAAGGAGTGTTGACAGAGAGTGGAGAGCGAAGGTGGTTCTTGTGTTGTGATCCAATTGTTGCAATCGCGAGGAGCGTCTCGGCTTTTCTTCGGCACCAAATTCCGCCTTGCATTTCGCCCCTCATCAGCCACAATCATAAAATATATCCAACATCCACTATTATTGAGAAATAGTAATAGTGCAGACTTGGGTATCGTCTTGAGCCATCGGGGACCTCATCATGATTGTAAGACACCCCCCAGACGATATTTGGGCCAATGTTGAAGCTGATATAACTTGATTCACAGAGAAGACAAGCTCGCCAGCGAAGGGACTACCTCTATCGCCGTGCACTCACCCTCAGAGAAGCCGAGACTGCTGAGAGAAGATCCAAGCTCAAGGCATCGCTCGCGACAGGAAAGCCACTAGACCCATCGATTGCCAATGACAAAGGCTTGCGGGAAGATTACAAATTCGACGAGACTGCGGAAGCCCACCAAGATCTTGACGATGAATACGCACATCTGTCTGGTATCATCGACCCAAGACCGCTTGTCACCACTTCTCGCTCTCCCTCCACCCGTCTCTCCGCTTTCGCCAAAGAGATACGCCTGATCTTACCGACCGCCATTCGACTCAATCGTGGAACGTTGATCCTACCCAACCTGGTCTCCTCTGCCAACGCTTCCTCCGTCACAGATCTGATCCTTCTTCATGAGCATCGGGGGGTTCCCACCGCTCTGACCGTCTCACATCTTCCTCATGGCCCCACCGCATCCTTCTCACTACACAATGTCCTTCTTCGACATGATCTTCCGAATTCGAGCAAGGGCACAGTCAGCGAGTCCTATCCTCACTTGATTTTCGAGAACTTCAATTCAGCCCTTGGCAAGCGAGTCGTTCAAATTATGAAGCACCTCTTCCCACCGCGAGAGGCCGCCACCACGAACCAAAAGGTTGGCAGCAGGGTTGTGACTTTCAAGAATATCGAGGACAGTATCGAAGTCCGACATCATGTCTTTGTGCGGACTGGCTATCAGAGTGTCGAGCTTGCCGAGGTCGGCCCGCGAATGACGATGAGGTTGTTCGAGATCAGAGGTGGCACGCTGGAGAACAAAAACGGCGACAACGAATGGCACCTCAACCAGTATACGAGAACGAGCAAGAAGAAGGACTACCTCTAAGCACAACGCACATTGTGTGGACTCCAGTCTGCTCTTGGCCAGCTTGCATCAACACGTCATGACGCAGCATGAGACTTTTGCGATTGCTCAATCCTCACATTCTCATGCAGGATGGCAGATAGTACCCCCAATCCAAGACACGATTAGCGACATCTGTTTCATGGATTGGCTCGGGCGTAGCGGCAAACAAAATCGACACGGAGCCATTGGTCTATGCATGCGCCAAATTCGCCTCTGCCACGGACCATCCGATTGACTTGCTCAAGATCCACCCATGTACTTCAGCTGACCCCGATCCTGTTGGGATCTGATCAAAAGTTCCGGATGCGAGGGAAGAATTAATTACCATGAATCTTTCAGCCTTAATCAACTCCACCTTGAGAGCCAGCTCAGGCCTCGCCAATCTGACAGACTTGGTCAATGGTGAACGTGTCGGTGCTCCAGCTTCACCGGACTTCAGCCAATGTAATCGCCAATACGGGAACTTTCCATCCGTACCTGATGTGGTCGCTGCAGTCAGTGAGTGACGCGGAGCAACTTTTCCCTTGAATCATATGCTCCAGGACTGCAAGAGTGTGTATGACAAGTAGCATGCAGCTGACATACAATTCTTCAAAGACCTGGTGCCGGAGGGGAATGTGCCTCAAATGTACCACATCGACAATTTCAAAGCGCCCAAACACCTGCCCTTTAGCATCACGCACGGTGACGTTGTCATCACAGTCGATGTGACAGGTCCCTTTGACCGTGCCAGCATTCCACCTCAGTATATGGCCCCCGATGAGATACGTGACATGGCCGACTATATCTCGACAGCTTGCATCTATACGTATCTCAGCGGAATGGCGAGCTATGGCGGGTTCGTTACCAAAGGCATTGGCCGCCTCAAGGCTCAGGTGTTAGACATTAATGCCGAAATCGAAAGGTATCCATATCCAGTCAGCACCGCATTCATCGTTCTCAGCATCACCCAGCGCATTGTTAGCAATCCGCAACCAGGCGCCACGGATCCTTTCATACCCACACTGATGCAGACCTGGGAGAATGGCGAGATCGTACCAAGAATGGACCCTGCCCTCCGAGAGGAATATTTGCGTCGGGCAGAAGTGTTCGTAAGAGCGGCAGGCCCGATGAGGGTGGGGAGCTCGCGGAAGTGGTGGGACGGGTTCGATGGAGCACCAACGCCTGCACTGACGGCCAACCAAACCATCAACATTTCTTTGAACCGGGCAGGTGAAGAAACGAATAGTCCAGCGGATAGCGTCGATGTAGCCTAGAACACCAGAGTGACTTCCGGGGACGCAAATTGAGAAAGTGCACATCAGATCGGACCTGGCATGATTGCTACCAATGATAACGCACCGTCAAGACACCCAATTTATCATCAGATCGTAATACACGGGACGAGAAGCTTCCATCTGTAATACTGCGCAAGGCATATCTCTCGCGAATCACTCATCCGGTGGCCCTGACTGCTGTTAACCCCTGAAAATAGGTAATTCATATCTAATCGATAAGGCAGCAGTCGGCCATTCGGATCCACTTCTCTGAATCTTTCTCCCAACAATTTCATCCTCACTCCTCCCACGCTTTTAAGCATTCCCTTACCACTCGTGCAAGCACTCAGCAGTGCAACAAGAGGTGCACAATGCGCCTGAATAGTATATCGCCACTGGTTTGACTTCGACGCTTATTTGCGGCGTTCCTGACCAACGTCCTATCGTCGCCCTCGACTGACTTTTTTGCCATCGGCTCCATCCGAATGGACTTGCCGTCCACGATGCGAACCAAATGGATCGCGTGGGGCAACTTCGTTCACGCTTCGTCCTTTGCGATGTAATGCTTTTCTCTACGCATTTGATCATGCTTTGAAATTCATGTTTCGCTACGCTCTCATTGCTCTGCTACGAATTTGGTGACATTTTCTTGCTGCTTATGATATTCCTAGCATTCCCCACAATCCCTGCCATGCGCGATCTCCTCTGTTTGCGGCATCAAGACTAATTTACGGAGATTTATACGCCGGTCCCCGATCTCAGGCGAGAGTGAAGTGCAGATCGACCAGAGAAGATGCGCATTCGCGAGATGGCACTGGATCAATAACGTGGCCCGTTGGCATTCATTAACACCGTTGAGTCCTCCGGAGTAGCAGACGTTTCGTCTCAACCCTTGGCAGCCCCATTGTTCACACAGCAAACAACTGGCACCAGCATGGTGTCTTCTGACCATCTTCCTCAGATGTCGAGCCCAGGCCCCGAGCAGGGCCCTCCAGACCATAGCACCGAGTCGACTGCCCCGCCATCCCGCAGTGGACCGAAGACATCCAAGGAGAAGCATAGAGTCCAATGGAATCGCGGCGGCGATGTGTTGGATAGCCAAAACAAGAGAGGCAAGTTTGAGCTGCCCAGCGATAGTAGCTCCGAGGAAACTGCGAAGGCCAAGGCTCTAGACCCATCGCAGGTGCAGCGGACCGGTAAGGGCAAGAAGACGGTGAGGGCTGGGTTCCAAGTGGGCGGTTCTTCTGACGAGGATGACGAGGAGRAGGATCCAAAGCCAAGTCGCTTGACCCGTACCAAAACGCCCATGAAGAAAAGGGATCCTGCGACCGGGGATGGTGCAGAAGAGGAAGATGAGGAGAGCGAGGAAACCAAAGATCACAATGAGGAGGACTCAAACAGCTCGCATGGCGAAGGCAATGATGCAGATCTCATTCGTGTTCTAGCAAGCAAAGCCTTTTCCCAGCAATCAGCACAACAGCGAGCCGAACGCCTGTCCAGGAATATTGGCACCAGGTCTGCACCGGGTTCAAGGTCAGCAACGCCCGAACGAGAACGAAAACAGCGGAGAAAAGCGTCGAGAGCTGCAAAAGGCCCTGTCGAATCACCGCCTCCTTCCCCACCTGCGGAGGGAAAGCCACCGACACTCGATCTTAGCGGTATTCCGTTGGAGAAATTGGAGTCGAAACGGCAGTATGGTATTGAAGACGAGTCCGAGGATGATTCTAATGAAGAGAAGGGTAAGAGACGACCACATAAGACGACGAAGCGGAAGTTCCAATCTGCTGCCAGGCGATTGATGCAGCACCACACCCACAGAGATCCACGGAACTGGTTCAAAGTCCGGGATGACCCCGTCCTAAGATCTGGTCAGACGACACCAATAGCTGAGAGGGACCCATACGACTACGTTCCTAGACCAACGGAGTACCGCGCCGGCGTTTTAGGATCTCTCTTGAAGCTCTACAATGAGCAAGGGGTTGGTTCAGCCCTTGCAAACATCCCCCAAGGAGCAGATGCCATCAACCGTTCCGCTTATCGTGGACGCGGATCCTCTACCTCGTTACTGAGCTCGACCGCATCTGGAGGCAATTCGACTCCGAACGTCGACCAGGTCACTTCACCAGAATCGTCAGGTACGCCCAGTCCTGGTGGTACTACACCCAAAGCCAAACCCCCGAAATGGTACAACAATCCCAGACCACACTCGACGGGCTCCATTGCCAACCTCGTCAGCTCCTCGACGTCGCTCGCCCAGCCGAGCATCTCCAAGCCCGGCACAAATATTCGCCCGGTGCGGCCGAAAAKCAAGCAGCGCCCGCTCTCCGCCCAAGCACTTGATACCGTACTTGGCCGGCGCAAAGGACCGGCAGCTGAAGACGCCATCCGTATCGAAGTTCACCTCGCAGACACGATACAGCGGAAGGCCTTCCTACTCAGTATCTGTCGTGCTTTAATGGCGTATGGTGCGCCCACCCATCGGTTGGAGGAGTACATGCGTATGAGCGCAAGGGTCCTAGAGGTCGATTCTCAATTTCTTTACATGCCCGGCTGCATGATCGTCTCCTTTAATGACGCCGCCTGGCAAACAACAGACGTACGCATCGTTCGCGTCACTCAGGCAGTCAACCTCAGTAAGCTCTACGATACCCATGCCATCTACAAGGAAGTTATTCATGACATGATTGGCGTCGAAGAAGCCATCGATCGCCTCGACAAAATCACCAAACGCCCCAACCGGTTTGGACCCTGGGTCCTTGTGTTCGTCTACGGCCTTGCGTCCGTCTGCGTCGGACCTTTTGCCTTTGGCGCTCGTCCCATCGACCTTCCCGTCGCCTTCCTCCTGGGCTGCCTGTTGGGGGTCATGCAACTGATCCTCGCCCCCCGCTCCGAACTCTACTCCAACGTCTTCGAGATCTCCGCCGCGATCCTGACCTCCCTCATCGCCCGCGGCTTCGGCTCCATCAACCATGGCCAAACCTTCTGCTTCTCAGCCCTCGCCCAATCGGCTATCGCACTCATCCTCCCCGGCTACACCGTCCTCTGCGGCTCCCTCGAGCTACAATCCAGGAACATCGTCGCMGGGTCCGTGAGGATGGTCTACGCCATCATTTACTCGTTATTCCTCGGCTTCGGCATCACCGTAGGCACCGCCATCTACGGCGCCATGGACAAGCACGCCACGAGCGCCACCACCTGCACAACCACTTGGCCTTTTTGGTGGCAGATCATCTTCGTCTTGCCCTTCACCTTCTGCCTCATCATCATCAACCACGGCAACTGGACGAAGATGCCGCCGATGCTCTTCCTCGCCATCACCGGGTACGTGGTCAACCACTACTCTCAACAACAATTCGCTTCCAATGCACAGATCGCCCAAACCTTGGGCGCGCTAGCCATCGGTGTCTGCGCAAACCTTTACTCACGCATCCGGCACGGTCTCGCCGCCGCCATTCTCTTGCCTGCCATCTTTGTGCAAGTTCCCAGTGGCCTCGCCGCGTCGGGTAGCCTGATCAGCGGTGTCATTTCCGCCGATCAGCTCACCAATCGCACGGGCAACGCGGGCGCCGGCGGGGTCACAACCGTGAGTAATGGCAGCGAAGCCGGCGGTGGACTTGGGAGTGGGGCATCGGGCATGGGAGGGGTGGAGGTGAACAGCGCGGTCTTGAATGTGGGATACAGCATGATTCAGATCGCGATCGGGATCACGGTGGGGTTGTTCATGAGCGCGTTGGTGGTGTATCCGTTTGGGAAGAGGAGGAG
>MSTJ01000442.1:0-21782 GCA_001956345.1 Ramalina peruviana
GGGGTTGGGCGGGATTGGAGTGTGAGGTTTTGAGGATGTGCTGAAGGTGGGATATGGCGGGAGTGTAGTTGTATGGGAATGTGAATTGGCTGCTGGATTGTACATAGAGGAGGCTGAAGACCGGAGCGTGGATCAAATGTACGCGTACAGTGTCGTCGCCGTTGCAAAGCGCATACTCAGGTAGGCATCCTTCTCGCCATGCGTGACTTTGTCTTGATATAAGCTTTTGTATAGCGGACTTCATATAACATCTATGAATTATCTTCTCTGTGGTCCTGTCCACCTGCAAAGCAATGATGTGGCCACAGCGCTCTCCCGAGCCTTCTTGGAGCGAAAATCGAGCCAAGACATGCATCATTCCCCTCTCTTTTGATGATATTTCTTGCACGGAACACGCAGTCGCAGACATAAATGGTTATCCCATGTTCCAACAAATCTCCCGAGATCAATCAGTCAGTCAATCGATGACGACAGGCGCAATATGCTCATGACCCTTGCCCCCCCGAAATTGCCCCTTGTGATGATATTGCTTCAACCTGCGTTTCTCGCTGACAGGGAGCGGAGCGAAATCCCTGTCGTCCTCAACATTCGGTGGTGACCGTGGTACCGAGCGCTGCAGGTGGCCAAAGTCCCTCGTATGACGCTTCTCGGTGATTCCGGTGATGGCGGGTGAGACCATGGATGTGACACGTTCTGGCCTATTGGAAGGAGGCGGCGGGATCACGACGGCTGGGTTCGTTGTCATCATGGGGAGTTCCTGCAATTCTTCGTGCGCGGGCGGATCCTCTTGTCTGATGGGTGGAGGGTCTTGGGAATCGGCCACTTGAGAGGGCAATTTTGGCGATGGCGGTATGGACATGACTCGTTGAGTGAGTCCTGTGGCTTCCTGAGTAGCAAGCTGGGAGCTTGGCTGTTCCATGTCTTCCTGGTCCTTATTGGGGTTCTCTATCACAACAAGCGAGGGCTCATCTTGACTCATCCCATTGGAATTGATGATCTCGTCTCTATCGTCCGGCGGGCGACTACTTCTGGACTCATTGCCATCTGCCAGTGTTGGACCAATCGGTTGCGCAGTCTCAAGGGCTTCGCTTCTTGTGGATGGCTGGGGCAGGCGTGACGGTGAATTTCTTGAGGAGCTGGGTTTGCTGGAAGGTTTGGAAAAGTCGACTCCGGCTTGATGAGGCTCCGTGGGCGTGGTGGGATCGGAAGCATGGGGAGTCGTCGTACTGGAACCTCGCTCTTTCTTCGTTGTGCGGTTTTCGTCATCCTGCGAGTGTCCTAATTTCAATAATCGTTCTCGCATATCAACACGCATTTTGCTCGGCACCAGCTCACTCCAATCCTGCTTTGTATGGCCCCAGCGTATAGTCTTGGCTATAAAGTCTTTGGGATCCCCATTCATGAACATTTCAAGGTATCCCAGCATGAAGATACCACAGTCTGCAAAATTGTTTTGCTGCGGGATCTCTTTGGCGTTGATCCCTTTGATCGAGGCAGGGTCGAAAGATGTGCCGCCTCTCTTTGTCTGGCATTCTTTCATCAAGTACTGTTTCAGATGCTTAATGGTGTTCCCATGTGCAGCACCCAGCGAGTCTAATGTGATGATGAGCGGGCTCTCAGGATCCACTCGTGTCACCGGTGGCATTGATTTTCGCTTCTTTGGCTTTCGAGTTGGACCAGGGGAATTTGATGTCACAGCTGCAACAGTGGCAGGATCGCCCGGTCCGTTGTCCTGTTGACCTTCAATCAATTGTARCGCATCGGCATTGCCGTCATCTGCAGAATAGGAAAAACCAGCCTGGTCATCAAGCATCTCTTCGTCCTTCCGTTCTACATCGTCGTCTTTTGCAAGACTCATCTCAGCAAAAGACTCTCTAGCCCCCTTCTCGACGGCTTCTTCACTGACTGCCTTCTCATCGCCCAATTGCCGAGTCCCTGCTCTGTCAAATTCTCTGGAGGTGAGAGGGGAAGATGCCACGGCTTCTTTGTCTGTACTGCTTGAAGCGTCTTCCTCTGTAGGAAACTCACGATTGATAGCGGGCAGATTGCAGATGATAGCAATATACCAGTGGAAATTCTGATTGACAGGAACCACGACATAGTCATATCCCAAAAGATCGACGTTTCTGGTCCATTTCTGCACTGCGGCATAGTTGATTTCTTTTTGGCCTCGCGGAAGATCGGTCAAACGTTCATAGAAGAAAGTGCTGAAGAAATAAATCCTTTTCGCAATATCTGGCCGTTTTTGCTCCAGTGAATGTTCCAGATATCGCATATGAAACGCGACGAGTGAATCATTCAGCATTTCACCCTCGTCCAGACGCTCAAGATCAGCGAAATCAACCGTAGCCCTTTTCTTGCCTGTCTTTGGAAACGTCAGAGGCTTTTTCCACGCCTTACCGAGGCCGTGGGTCTTCGAGTATTTTGGCACTTCAGCCTCGTTCAAATCCTCGAACAAGGCATCTTGAAGATGGGGAGGTATTTCTGCTTTCCTCGCCGATCTTCGTAGGTGACTACTGCGATCGGCGGATTCTGCTTGTGGCCGGAGGTCATCCAGCAGGGCTGATATTGTGGTCTTGTCACCTTCCTTGGTCGATTGTAGAACGCTGGAATTGGCGGGCTTCTCAACGTTGCCACGACGGCGCGCTCTTTCGAACAAGCCGCTCACATTCTTAGTCCGAGGTTGAATATCTTCTGTCACAGTTGAGTCACTCTTGAGCACCTCTTCTGGGTGACCGTCCGCGTGGTAGATTGAGTGTTTCCTAGATCTGGGTTGGACACGCTTATTCCTGAAATAGCTTGTCATCTTGTCACTAAGATGATGGATTAGCCAGCTCCAGAAAACAAGGACAAAAACGCCTTACGCATCTTGGCCAATGACTTTCATAGGTCCTCCTCCGTTCTGTAGCTCGCTCGTAAATCTAGTCATGTCGCGCGCCGACCGCAACTCAAGATGCAAGATAGGATCCTGATATCCTATCCTCGCGGATTCCAAACGTATCCGACGTCCACCCATCTCAAACAAGACTTTGTGCACCTTCTCAGGATAGAGATACGGCACTTCGAGTATTTCATTCATCGATTTTCCGCTGTCATGGAGCTCGAATCTTCGCTTTTTCTCATCATGCACGAGGCCAAGGTTGTCGCTCTCATGAAAACCCGGGCTCTTGCCAGTACTGCATGTTTTCAACTCAAAGGCCCAGGGTGGTTCAGTCTYCTGCAAATGATCCTGTCGGGACTGAACGGCCTTCCTTGCAAATGGGGCAGAAGGAATGTCGCTCGAGACAAGGCCTCGATCTTCTTCCACTTCGACAACTTTGGGCGATTTCTGACGAGACGCGGAGTCTTTGGTGGGATGTTGTGTTCGAACATCTTTGCTCGGTGAGAGCCTTGATGACATGGATTGATGGCCAACTGTGGTYCCGGAATTCAACTGATCGGGGCTACTACTACTACCGGTCGGACTTATCCTCCCGCGGTGCTCGCCATTAGAGGCAATGAAGCTGTCATTTAGGCCGGGATTCGTTTTCCTTCCCAGGTTCTTTGATTTGGATTTCTCGGGAGATGAAAGCCGCTTATGGTGTGTACTGGTAGCGGAAGACTGWTCGAAGTACGGTGATTTTGTGTTGGCGTCCTGCCGCTTCCCTCCGTCTCGGAGTCTATGGAARGCTCCGCTTTCCTTCTGCCTTGCCGTTCCGGCATACGGCATTTTGGGCTTCAWGTCAGGGTGGGGTGCTTGTAATTCGTCGGTCTCAACAGTGATATCGATGGTTGGGGGCCTGGACGAACGCCGCGACACGGCATCCAAGAGGGGTGATKTTGACTTTGACTTATCTTCATATTCAGCTGTGTAACCATTACTGCGGTGTTGTTTCTTCTGGCGTTTGCTCGGATTGCTGTTCATTGTATTCTCGACGTTGCGATATTCACTTACAACGTCCCGAGAGTGGCTCAATCTGCGGGAAGTGTTYGCTGCTGGGCCTTGCCMAAACGGGGGTGCATTGCTACTTGACGACGTGATTTTCAAGCTGCTGGGCGAGTGGCAATCCATGATATCTATCTCGGACGTAGCGGAGTCACTAGGTGATGCATTATCCATCTTGCGTCTCTTCACATCGTGGCCCTCGTCGTTTTGTGATGTGAGATCCACGCATGATGCGACCGCCTTCACGTTTGCTCCTCTTTTTATTTCTGTTTGCAAAGCAGTAGGCCTGCTGGTCGAAGAACGGTTTTGGGCGGATTGTGGAAAGTGATTCGTGGATGGATTCTGCCTGTTCAGGGTATTCCTCGGTCGTACACCACCAGAGAATATCTATAAGAAGTGAGAACCAGATACAGCACAAGATTAAGGAGGGGTGTATAGCCACTCACCGCGGATTCCCTCTCATGGCGAGTTGTAGGTTTCCCAATTGGAACAGGTTCCTTGCTGATGCCGTCCGAAGGCTTCATCATGTAGCAGAATACCCGAGCCACTAGCTAGGCATGAGCAGTCTGTCAGGCTTTTCACGCCCTGAGCGAATCCAGTCAATATTGCAGTTCTGGGGCTCTTCTGCTGTGGTGTGCTGTAGGATCGTCTGTCGGCGTTGTGGATCCTGATCCAAGCGTCGGCAGAACTTGCGACGAGCATAGGGAAGATAATAAAGAGCCAGGGTTTTGAAATAATCTATAGATGATTCTAGCGGTTTGCTTGAAACACAATTCCACAATTCATTGTCATGCAACAGAAGTCGGTCCCAGAGGCCGGGAGTTGCCAGACGCGCGGGGCGCGCTTTGGACCCAAAAAAGGCGAATTTCCTTCCCAGGCATCTTCAACATCATCAGCATCACAGCCATGATTGACAAGCAATTGCCCAGTAATTCAGTCCGTGAATCAGAATCGGGAATTCTCGAAAGTTGGTGACGCTTCACATGAGGTCAAGAATCTTGATCTATCTATCCATTTTTGGCAGAATGCTCGCACTATGCTGCTTCGTCTTGCTCAAACTTCCTCATGAGATCCATCAAGAAGGCCGATTTTCTTGCTGCGCCTTCGACCATGATGTATAATTATAGCCAAGATCCTCAAGCTTTCTGATGTTATTCCGGTCTCTCCCATGTGCCGCGAACTGTTTCCGTATCACAGGTATTTTGTCTCTCAGCCAGAAGTCTTTTGCATCCCACTTGGGAGGCAGCCGCTTTTGATCTGCGTTCATCGCCTTGCTTGCCCAATCGACCATCTCGTTGTGATACTCCAAATCTTTGGGAGCGGGCAGAATGTGAAAAGCGCGGGGCTCAAGATGCTTTGATCGAAGAGCATCCCAAGATTGCATTTCGCTCCTCGAAGGCAAGCTTAAACGGCCGGACCACACAGCGGCAATCACTGATGCCTGACCCTCGCAAGTTCGGAAGGGTATGATTTTGCAAGGTAGGCCCATAAAGACCAGCGAAGGATGATGGATACTGAAGAGATGTTGGTAGACATCCTTGACTCGCTCACCGCTTTCAATGACTGGCGGCCTCAGAGATGACAGGAACGGATAATTGAAGAAATAGCCTGTACAGAAGACGACCGCATCCACATCAGTCTCAACCCTTCCGTCTGCGAAGCGTACTGCTCTACACGCTTGTGATGGCGGCATAAACTCGACGATTTGAGTCACCACTTCCTGATCATCTATCTCGTCCTGCTTCGGTGGCTCAGACCTTTGAGAAAGCAGGACAGGGAGTCTCGCCGTGGTGGCAACATGTCTTGCAATGTCCGTTCCTGACGCAGCATTTCCAATGATGATTGTCTTCTTGTCAGTGTAAGGTTTTGGACTGCGGTAGAGTTTCGAGTGAGAGATGATGCCAGGATTAGCATGATCCCATGCTTTGAGTCCCTTGATATCAGGTACTTTGGGCACGCTGTAGTGCCCAGTCGCGGCTACGACTGCATCATACTCCTTTTGCGAGTGTCGACCTGTCGGCAAATCCTTCACGGTCAAGGACCAGCCACCTGCGATACCCTGGCAATCAACGACTTGGGTATGAAAGTGTACAAGGTGGGCGATGCCAGCAGCATATTGCTCGAGGTAAGAAAGGACGGCTTCACGTTGGGGGAAAAGTTGATGGTCCTCGAGGGTGGGATCATCCGTATGTTTCATGACAGAGTGTGGGAGGTTGCTCTCTAAATTATCATACATGGGTGAAGAAAAGCACGGGCGAAGGCCATCATTTCCTATTGCATGTTGGTCAGCCTTTTGCCATCGTGGCTCCTCCACTGGTTGATGTGGATTAGTCTGAGGAATCGGTGTCGTATCAAGTTCATCAATGATAGAGTAATTCCAGACTCCACCAAAGGAATCTTGCTGCTCGAAAATGTCTATAGTATGGAAGATGTCCTCCGCCAATAGATACTTGGCTGCTGTTACCCCCGCTGGACCTGCTCCAACAACGGCTATCCTTCTGATCAGAGGTTCACGTAGAGATCCCATTGGCAAGATTTAGATCGTTGCGGTATGATCAGAATATCAGGATCCAATTGTTCAGGCAGTAATGTGTCGGTGTCGAATAAAATACTGGCTTCGACCGCAAGCGGAGGTGGCGGAGCGGAGTTGGGTCAATTTGGAGACCGTCTTCCCCGCTGGTGCCCGCAATCGTAGTCCTTTGTACATATTATTCACACCAGTATTACTCTTCCTTTAAGAGTCGTGAATCTTGACATTTGTCACTGCTCTCATGTCAGCGACGTGCCAAATGACGGGCCTACGTTCGAAGACGCGAGATCTGTATCAGGATGATCGAGGCGCTCTGACAACATTATGACAGCAACGCGTAGCAATGTCTATAGGAAGCACGGCCGTGCCAATTGCAGAGCTCCAGCCTGAGCTTGCAGAGGCTGATGAATGTTGTTTTCATGGCGTCGTCACTCTCGTATGGCCATATTCATCCTCTTCTAGATCGCTGAGTCTGCTCCTCGTCGAACCAGACTTCCGTCTACGCGCTCGCCATGGTCAGGTCAGGTTGTACTTTAGTGGCTCGAGTGCAAAGGCTGTCTCAAAGAGTGAGGTCACCAGTGGCGACCGATTGACATTGAGTCTACGAGGTGTGACATGGGTGAAAGATGACTCTGCGGCATCAACGCCGGGCAAGGGCATAGAGTGGCAACTTCAGTATGGCGAATTCCTGGACCTGAAGGTATGTGCCAATTACTCCATCACAGACCTATTGCTAATCTTTTCAGATACGACAAGAGTCCGGCACGACGACTTCCATCTCCGTCGACCACCCTGCGCCATCTCCCGACCCCAGCGACTCACCATACGACTTTCCTCCCTACAACAGCCACATTCCTACCTCGTCCCGCAAGCATCCTCGGGACTATCTGCAACAGCCACAAACTTGGGAATCGCCAGCCTTTTTGAAAAGAGGTCGCTTTCTGGCTTCTGCTTATGATCCCTTCGCAGAAGATGCCGACTTTCCCGATAATGACAGGCGAAAAAGGACCAAGTTTGGGTACGGGAGCGGACAGTGGAGATTCACTGAGAAGACCCCCAGCCCGATCAAAGAGAATGTTCATGTGGAGCCGAGGGCAGATCAAGAGACGCCGTCAAGACCACCTCAAAACAGCCTTGCACCCTTTGCCGTCCCTTTCTCCTTGGGGGACGGCGACTCAATCATCCCCAACCAAGGTGACGTTCAAGAAGAGCGCACTCCTCCAGACATGGACTTGGCCGTTTCTCCCATCACCCGTCAAGACAGCACGTCAAAACGCCCTCAGGAGATCAGCACCGCTCCACTCGAGGATGATGAGGCGCAACCTGGTCAGGCGTTGCCTGAGAAATCTTCGACGGAGTCCTTGAAAGAGCTTGTCTTGCCACCAACACTAGACGATGGTGTGGAAGCTGTTACTCGGCCTTCAAGCGAGCCATTGCAAACATCCCTCGAGGGGCCCATCCCCACTTCAGTGGAGATGAGCAACATGCAAGCTGCTCCTCAAGCTCTACGTACGATTTCGTCTGAAGCCCACGAACAGCCTTCCAGTGTTCCAGTGGAGGAGCCTACGACTGCTCCAGTGGAAGAGCTGACATCTGCTCCAATGGAAGAGCCTGTTACTACTCTAGTGGAGGAGCCTATAGGTGCTCCAGTGGAGGAGCCTACAAGTGCTCCAGTGGAAGAGCCTATTACTGCTCCAGTGGAGGAGCCTACAGCTGCTCCTCTGAATGAGAGCAATATGCAATCTGCACCTCAACTTCCTCGTAAGGTGTCGTCTGAAGCCCCGGAGGAGACTATAACCGCCCCAGTGGAGGAGCCTACACTTGCGTCAGTGGAGGAGCCTACAGCTGCCCCAGTGGAAAAGAGCAATATGCAAGCTGCAGATCGACCGCTTCATATGCTGTCGGTTGAAGCCCCAGAAGAGCCAATCGCTGCGCCGGTGGAGGAAAGCAGTATGCAGGCTGCTCCCCAATCTCCTCTTAAGCTGTCGGTCGATGCCCCAAAAGAGCCAACCGCTGCGCCAGTGGAGGGAAGCAGTATGCGAGCTGCTTCCCAATCTCCTCTTAAGCTGTCGTCAGAAATTTCAGATAGGCCTATCGTCATTCCAGAGCATGATGGCAAGGGGCAAGCTGCTCTTCAATCCCCTCGCGGGCCTTCAATACTGTGCAATCGGCCCTCAAAGCCACCCTTGTGCTTTCGTCCGAAATTCTTGACGGGCCTGATCTTTTTCCACCTGAGAAAGAACGAATCATCGAGGGAAATGCGGCTCCGCCTTCGGTAGATCTGGACAGGTTGAACCATTCCAATGAAGATCTTGACGCCTTAGATTCTCCTTTTCCTGCGCCTATTCTGCCAAGCAGTCAGCAGCAAGACGGCACGCCCTCTCCCACCACGAGTACTCCTCCAGGAGAAACGAAGATGGTCCAGGCTTCATCATCCAAGTCGGTCATCTCCATCGGATCTTCATTAAGTCCTTCTATCTCTTCTTCAGAACAGTCTGAAGAACCAAATCGGCAGGTCAACCTCGAGCCCGACGAGGACGGACACGAGCCTAGCAAAGAAGTAGCCTTTCAGCCTGACGAATTTGACAGAACTCCTACTATCATCGATGAACCTCCGAGTTTTGGGTTTGACGGGTCTATGTTTTCAAGATTCAATTCGCAGCCCTACGACATTCCTATAGATCCAGAGTTGGCAAGTATATCTGCTTCCAAAGACGATTATCCAGATGATGCTGCCGCTTTAAATGGCCGAAACGAGTATACGGAATTCCTGAATCGGGTGTCAGAGGGCAACCGAGACACTGGCAATACGCTTGATGACCGCCGTGATTCAGCTCCCCCCCGTGGGTCACGGCAGTCTTCGCAAGGTTCGGAAGCCATAACGTCATCTATTGCTTCAAGCAACTCTGCCCAGGGCAGCTTTACAGCAACTACCACTGATCACGACATGAAGTTTTATGGTCAAGGAGCAATTTTCACGGAGGGACCGGCGCCAATTGGCCAGATATTGCCACCTCCTGAGCTTCCTCCTACTACAGATGTTGATGTCAATGGGCCGAAGAGTAAACCTTCTGAAGAAGCCGACCTAGAGCGAACGCAGAATGAGGCACCGAAACCCTCGCAAATACAAATCATAGATCTAGAGAGTGAGGAGGATGACGAGGCTGAGACAACACCTGCGCCACAAGCTCATCAATTAGAGGACAAGGTAGATGACTCAAGACAACAATCCCAAGCATCACATCCAGACACTGGCGACCTCGAACAGCCATTAGAAGATGGCTCTGCCTATTCCGAAGAAGCATCCGAAGAAGCATCCGAAGAAGCATCCGAAGAAGCATCTGAAGAAGCGTCTGAAGAGGCATCCGAAGAAGCATACTCGGATAGGCTTGCAGATCATGATCATGAAATGAGCATGGTCTCAGGAGACGAAGCTTTCGTAAGGCAAGACTCTTTGAACCTCGGCTCAAAACCGCCCAAATACGAGTCACCAAAGGCTGCTAAAGAATCTCGGGCAGTGGCGCAAGCCATTAGTCAGGTCACGGAAAGTTCGATCGGTCCACAGGTCTCAGTGGCTTCTGCTGAGGCTCCCGAGCAGGCGCGAAAGTTGTTCCTGCCAAGCGACACTCCTAGTCAAAATCYAGACGAACTCCCCTCTACTGTCCCAGATTCAGCAGTAGCAGCGTCCAGCGACCAGCTATTGACACCAGAAGAGACACAAAAGATAAGCTTTGCGTCCCAGCAATCGACATTGTCGCTGCGCTCGTTTGAGGACCAAACTATACTGCCAACCCCTGGATTGACTCAAGGCACATCTGCTGGCATTGAACTCCCAAGAACACCGATGGCCTTAGATGAAGACAATCTGGAAACACCTAGTAGACCGCCCACAGAGCGCAAGTTCTTGCCATTGCAGGAGCATGCGTCTACTGAGCTTCGCCTCAGCCCCTCTCAGTCAGTCGACCATTTCAGAGAGCACGAAGCTATACTCTTAAATGAGCTCATATCTACGAAACCTAGCGTCAGCCCACCACCGTCTACTGAAGGACTTGGAAAGGAGAAGGTCTCGAAACCGCGTAAGCCAACGTCCACCAAGCTCAGTATCAGCCCGCCTCGGCAGGAAGAGAGAACGGCAGAGCCTGAGTCTCCACCTACGCAGAAGGTAGCGCTTGAAAAGCTCAACGTTAGCCCAACCTCAACTGATGACAAGCCTGAACAGCCGAGGGTCTCCCGACTGCAGGAGCCTGTCTCTGCCAGGTCCAGCATCAGCCCACCTCAGCCAAGTAGGAGGTCCGCGAGACGTCAGGCGTCCGCAACGCCTGAGTCTACTTCGAATAAGTTCAGTGTCAGCCCGCAACAGTCTACTAAGCAGTCGAGGGAGCGAAAGGCTTCGCCAACGCAGAAGCCTGAACCCCATACGGCCGACAGTAGCCCGCCACCTTTTTCACCAATCACACCATTGAAAAGGAGATCCGCATTGGTTGAGAAGCTAAGAGCTAGGCGATTAGCATCTGAAAGTACCCCACAGTCTCGTATTGGTAATGCTTCTCGAACCGCAAGTCCATGGTTCGCTCCCAGACGCTCGAGCAAGGTGGTACCGGACAGTGATGCGGATAGTGTACTTAGCGAAACCGAGAAAACCGCCAGGAACCAGACGCCGAAGAAAGCACCTAGCCTGTTAGCCACACCAGAAAAGTCGCTTGCGCAAAGCTTTGTACGCTCATCACCGGCGGCGTCCGTTGCATCATCGCAATACGTCCCTCCTTCTCAACCGACAACCGGGGGACTTAGAACAAGTCATTCGTACTTTGTCCCTCTGGACGCCCTGCCTCAGCATTTCGGTACCTTAACAGATACTCTTGCTGTTGCGGTAAATTCTACTCCAGTGACTCGTGCGAAAAGTGGTCCAAGAGACTTCACCATGACGCTCTACATTACCGACTATTCCTCAAGCAAATCCAAGCACTCGGTAGTTACGGCCCAAATTTTCCGCCCAAATCAGAAGGCCTTTCCCCAGGTTCATCCTGGTAATGCCATCATGCTCCGGAACTTCAAAGTCCAGAGCTTCCAGCATCAGATATCTTTACTGAGCACTGACACTAGTGCCTGGGCTGTCTTTCCTGAAGGTACCGAGCCACAGATTCGTGGGCCACCGATTGAATTCGGAGCTGAGGAGCGGGCTTTTGCTAGAGGCCATCGGAAATGGTGGGCGAGTCTCACGGAGGTTGGAAAAGGGATGTTATTGACTGCCGTGCCTAAAGACACACCCGTCAAAGCGAATGGCAACACGAAGACCAAGACAGCGGCTATCGATGGCATTGGTGTCGATTTGCCGGGGTCACAAACCTCTAAAGCTGGCAAGAAAAGAGATCAACTTAGCACGCAAGCATTGGCCCAAGAGTGGGGCCTAGATGGGACGGTTGACGGCGACAGTAGCGACGACAAGCCAGTGGCTCGGAGACGGGGCCTACGGCCAAGAAAAGGGAGGGGCAAGACCGCGTCAGAAAGCCCTGAGAAGGAGGACCCGCCTCCAGGAATAATCAAGAAGCGGCCTAAATCTGACATTGGCAGCGACAACGACGATTTGGACGGCGAAAGTAGAGGTGGAATCGGAGTCCACGAATTACGGGATGGACGGAAGTACAATGATACGCGATAGGGTGTACGGTGAATGAAATTTGCTCTGAGTGGAATAGCGTGTCTTGTAACATGATGTACTTCAGCTCTTAAGCGAGCAAAAGGTATAGCGATTGCTCAAATAAGAGCCCCTGTTGCTCCATGTATTGTATTATGGGAACACAAGCTTTCTGAAGAGCCTGCCTGTCAAGCTTGTCAGCATTGAGAATTCTCGAGGAATTGCTCGAGATTCCATGATCATCATCGATCAGTCTTTGCCTTTCAACCTCATGCCCAACCTTCGCCAAGCCATAAAAGCAAGAGTGTAACGCGCGGCTGGGCCTTGTTCGGATTACCAGAAGCTTTGAATTTGTCTTCATACGATTCAAAGGTGCAAGAAAATGCCTTGACCCACTTGTAATCAAAAAATCTAGTTCAGGATTCGATGATATTGGTATATCGTATGTCCCGTCATACAGGTCATCACCGCATCATGGGAAGCTCGAACCAGGCGAACCCTCGTGATGATGGTTTTAGAAGCGGGCTGAGCGTGATCTCGACCCACTATACGGAACTTGCCAGCCAAGTAGAAATGATATCTGGCCGGCAGTGATTTGAGATAAAGGTCTTGTAATGAAGAAAGAAGAAAAAGGGAAGAGGAGAAGAAGAGTCGTTGGAGTGTGCGGATTTAGCATCAAGGGGCGCTAACCCGCCCCTCGGAGGCGGACGGCTAAAGTCTGATTCTAGCGCACTTGACGCGCCCCTCGGCCGTCGCCCTGCCCGCAGCATTTTATTTTCTATTTGCTGTACCTGACCGCCATATCGATTGTGCATATTCAACATACAGCAACCCACCAAACCCAAGCTCGCGAATTAAAACACAGGTTCACAAACCTACTTAAAGCTCATTGACCACTTTGCTACTGTCAACTTCCCTCGCATGATCAAACGCGGAAGAAATTACGTTGGAACAAGCACTGTAAAGCGACCATTTTTTCCAGAGCACAATCCTTGTCTTGCCGATTCGAATGTGACCAAGGCTCATATTCACACAAACACCTCTTTGAAGTAAATCTCTTGATGATGCCAATGGACAATCTGTGGCAGCGTAGATCGAAGTGAGACCCTTTCCATTGTTTTGAAGAGCAACCCTAATTAATGCACTTGTAGCTCCAGCAAGCACTCATTCTCCAACAGCAACGGCAACACCAAAGACGACCCAAAGACAAGCGGGTCCCGGACTTATCAGCCAGCAAAGAGATTCGACTCCTTCAGCAGCAAGACCAACCCGTTGACCAGTGTTGCGCCTCTGACCACCGCCAGCGTCGCCTCCCCTACCAGTGGCGCCTCCTCAGCTTTCGGACTAGGATCGGGAGCTTTCGCGTCGTTTGGTTCCTCTGCCAAGACCCCCAAGACTCCAGGATCAGGCCTTGACCTTGGAGGCGCCCCAGCATCAAGCGGGGAAGCGCAAGAGAAGGATGATGTCAAAGATATGAACGGCGCGGACGTAAAGCCCCGAGCATCGTCGTCTTCCCTGACCAGCAAATCTTCAAGCAATCCGTCAGAGCATCAATTGAGAAGTTCTTGGATCGTTTGGTACCGGCCACCAACCTCGAAGTATCAGGACTACGAAAAGTCTACCATCCCGTTGGCCCATTTCTCTACAGTCGAGGCATTCTGGGGGGTCTATTCGCATCTCAAAAGGCCCTCCACACTTCCCTCAGTGTCGGATTATCACATCTTCAAGAAAGGCATCCGACCGGTCTGGGAGGACGAAGAAAACAGGAAGGGAGGCAAATGGATCATTCGTCTCAAGAAGGGTGTATCAGATCGCTACTGGGAGGATCTGTTGCTGGCCATGGTCGGCGATCAATTTGCCGAAGCAGGCGAGGAGGTTTGTGGAGCAGTACTGAGCGTCAGGAGCGGCGAGGATGTGCTCAGCATCTGGACAAGGATCGATGGCGGCCGCAACATCAAGATTCGGTAAGTCTTTCACACGTGTGTACTGGCGCGTGTAGCTAACGAAGGTTAGTGAGACAATCAAGCGGCTTCTCGGCTTTCCGTCCGACACATCCATCATCTGGAAGAGTCACGACGACAGCATCGCTCAACGCTCCGCCATAGACCAAGCACGATACGAGAAGAACGCAAATGGTCAGCATCATGGGCAAAGCAAGCGGCGAGAGACGATCAGCGAGGATAGCATCCCCGAAAGTTCCAAAGCCTCAGCTTCGTAATCCCACTATGGAGGCTTTTTGTAATATCATTGACGATTGTGAGAGCGCATGCGATGACTTTAGCGATGCCCTTATTCATTCAGGCATTTTGGCATAGCAAGCCATTCTGTTGACATGCATTGTACACTATGAACACTCGGAATGCGCTGAGATACGAGATATTGCATGCTGTGGATGAGCTTCACAATGGACCATCCACGTTAAGAAAAGAATTTCACTTGTGACTCGGTAAATACATAGGAGGTATTCCGCTCATAAGATGCATAGAATTATGCACAAGGCTGCTAATATGCGCTAGTGTATCGATAGTTCTACAGTATGCTAGCCTATTTCGTCAGCCAATACTCTGGCAACTGGGAAAACACCTAATCATTCTCCTCGCCACCAGATCGTACAAGAGTCTACAGTCCCTTCACTGATGCTTCTTGCGCGAATATACCATGCTCCTGCGTTTCCTTCGATTCTGACCTGAACTCTGAGAGAGATTGTGGGCTTTGCGTTTCATAATGGTGCCGGTAAATAATGGGATCTCGGAAACGCAGGGATAGCAATATTGCAGAACTTCGGCCACATCCTCGTAAACGAGCAAGGCCATTGGAATCTTCTTGGRACTCTCTAGCTTATTCTCCTTCACTTGATGATAGTCCCTCTTGCTCGATTGAGTCTACAACCTCTTCGTACCAAATCAACGCCATCATTGGCGAGCGAGAAGACGAGTATCTCATCGACTGGGCAGACGACTCGATCACAGGTGAGAGTTTTGAACCTGATTGGGTGAGTCTGCTGCGCTGTTTTCCCATCATCTGTTTCGTTTGACCTGGAACAAGAAAGAACTTGTGTGCCTCTTCCAGATGATATAGCAAATCTTAAATGGCACTAACGCTCTGTTGCAGCAACCAAAACGAAACGCCAACACAGCAGCTGTGGACGCGTGGAGGGCTAAGAGGCCACTCCCCGGTATTGCAAGYACTGCTCGCCGGCCGGTGAGCCAGGAACAGCGTAGCCACCCTCGACGCTTGGCACGTCCTAACACCAGAGCCCTCGTGAAAGGTAGTCGCGGCATTCGCACGAACCGGTCTTCCATTGCATCTCGCCATAATTTCGACATCTTTGAAATAGGACAGCAAGGGAAATCTAGGCCATCCGGATCTACCGCGCAAGAGGACCTGATAGTGCGGATCTCCCAACATAGTAGCCTCGATCAAGATCTCTTTCCTGCTTGCGAAGCTTCTCGCTCAACACAGAGTACTTTAACATCCACCGCATCAAAGACTTTGTCCGAGATCAATTGCATTTCACAAGGGTCTCAGCAAACCAACCACGATTCTCATCCACAGAGCATAATCATCCCTGACTCTCAATCTCTACCTGGCTCATCGAGCTTCAAGCCTGATACGAGCCCAACGACTGCTAATATTTCTGTTCTGAGAAGCGATCTTAAATCCGAAGTCCTTGATCGTGAGGCAAACCATTGCCCTTCTTCCCTTGTCGTGCCAGACAGCCAGGAGTCTAGGAGACGGACTCGTAGGTCGACATCTGCACCATTGTGCTCACAGACATATTCTACTGAATCCCCATTGCTTCAGACATTATCCTTTTCAAGAAGCAGATCTGATCCTGGCCAGCTTTCTTACATCCTTGCAGACAGCCAAGCAAGCAGTTGCGTCGAGATACCTGACTCAGCCGAAAAGGCAGATGGTGCAACAGTGACTCAGGGAAGCCAGTCAATCATATCTGTGCCAGCGAGCTCGCTTGACTCTCCTAGCAACATCCCTGCGTCTCGTTCGAGTGGCAGCCACCTTACTCATTCACGGCACAATAAGTCTGCTGCTATTGTCAAAGATCTTCAGTCTAGCCACCCGTCTCAGATCACTACGACCGACGAGAGTGTGTTGAGCGAGCTGCAACCCAATTCTCAGCTTCAGAGACTCCGGAATCATTTGACAAGCAAAAGCCCTCAGCTCTCCATTGGATCAGCATTGGGGTTGGAGAGCAGCCGGCCGACACCACCTGTAATTGAAATTGCAAATCCCCATCGGGAGAGGAGCAAGCGTGACACTGCTATGAACCCTATCAATCCATTGAGGAACGGTACTGAAGGGTCTGAGACTCACCTCATGGATTCAGGCGCGCCTAATCAACCGATGGAGCAAATGCAGCGTTTAGAGCGGGACACGCCGATCATGATGGCTCAGCAAAGGGAACGGCACAGGCAGGCCATGGCGAGAAGATCAAATCCAGTTTCTCCAAGCTTTCCCCACAGTCAGCCTTCGTCGCCAAGGCCGCTCTCAACAGTCAACAGTCCGTTATCGAGGAGTGAGGGCAAGTCGCGCTCACCRACAGCATGGCATGAGAGGTCCAGCGTGTTTCAAAACCGCTCTCCAATCGCTCTGCAGACATCGGGCAGGCCTTCTCAAATCCACAGCGGCCCGACCTCGCCATTAGCAACTCAACCTTTTGTTTCTCAGGAGGACTCTTCCCTCATGTTCCAGGCCAGTGCGCTCAGCTCGCCAACCGTGCTACCTGACAGGACGCCTCAAATCGGGTTCACGGAGCAAAGTAGACTTCAAACTCGTCCACTGCAGATAGAAACAGCCTCGAACGGGCCTTCGCAACCTGGTACCACATTTCCACCACTCAACACGCCCGTTCTTAGTACTCCGATAACCCCAAGCAAGCTTTCATTACATAAGGAAGTCACACTGTCACCAAGCGAGAATGTTTTGGATGTGTGCAACTTGAGCAAGCGAGAGAATATCGTCCCTTTGGCGATGGCTGACCGGATACAGCAATACTATTGCTCTACAATCAAAATCCATGCCCGCGCAATCAAGAACTTAATGGAGGAGAATCCGGTCAAGAGGAAGACGATTGAGCAGATCAACACGTTACTTGACGAAGTCAGCAAGGTCACAAACCATATCGACCTTCTGGGCAGTGGTCCCTCAAATCAAGATGACTTGGATCCGAAAGCAGAAGCCGACTATGCGGAGACGTGCAGCGAAAAGTTTAAGTTCCTGAGGCATCTCATTGATCGCACAAGGAACGTTGATCTCAACATCTGTATCGTTGCGAATCGTGGGCCTTTGATGAACATCCTTAGGGTCTTCCTGACTGCACTCGAGGTGAAATGGTTGACATGGGATAAAGGGTCGCACTTCGAGGTGGGTAGCCACGAAAGCAACTTGAAGATTTTGCTGGTGGCTTCGGACTTAGAAGGCACGGATAAAGAGCCACCTTTGGCGGATTTGGTGGTTGGGTTTGACGAAACCTTCGATCAGCAAAAGCTACAAATAAAGAGTAGGAAGGCCACCAGTCCTCCCATTCTTCGCTTGATTGTCTACGCCTCTCTTGAACACATTGATCTCTGTATATCGAGGTCATTAGACCCGGTCGAAAGATTCCGAAGACTTGTCTTCCCCTTACTACAAACCCAACAGCGCGTGGGTAGCATCCGGGACGTGAAGCCTGAATATTTGGCAGATATTATCGCCACCTCTTTTGACAACTCACAGACAGGGAACGCGGAGCGGACTTGGCGACTTCCACCGATACAATCAATAGAGGGCATAGCTTTCATGGAGTCAGACTCGACCTTGTCAGAGGCGCAGTCGGATGTTTTGGATGATTACAGATCAAGTGGGCCTGTTCGCTACTGGCCTAATCCAATACCTCCAGCCATCAAAGCCGAATCACGCCAGCGGGGCAAACGCGCGCATGTAAGTCAGGCGTGATGCAGATGACTGCAACGAGCGCTTACACAGCCAATTTAGGATATTGAATGGGGCGATTCCCTGATGATGCAAGCCAAGAAGCAGAAGATCACGCAAGACAACAATGCAGCTCCTGTATACGAACAGGTGTGTCATAGCGAGACGAAATCAATGWTACGAGCTAAATAAATTCTCAGGCCTTACAGTACTCCAAAAMCCTGGAGTTTCTGCTTCAAGAAGCGCGGAGCCGAGTGAAGACGGTCGAAAGCGAGCTGCACAGGAAGAATGCCCAGGCTAAGGATATGCAACTCTGGGCAAGCATCAGACAACATGACTATGAAAAGCTGCGCGAAGACCTCTCCCAAACGCAACTCCTCTACAGCCGTGCAGCAACAGACTTGCAAAAAGGCCATGCTGCATTTCAAGATATGCGAGCCAGATACGATCGGCATGTCGCCTCTCATAACGCGCTCAATAACCAATATTTGTCACTCAAGGCCACGGTTGACGGCAATCCCAACACGCAAAACGCCATCGCTGCTCGCAACTTTATAAACCAAGATGTGCTGCTGGGTGAGAATAACAAGCTCAAGAAGGACATCAACAGCGTGAACGAGCAGCTGGGCTACACACGGAGTGTGTATCAAGAAGCCAATGCTGCGGTGATGGAGTTGACGTCTCAAATCCAGCCGTTGGAGAGAGAAGTGCAAGATCTCCGTCGCCGGCAGGAGGACAATGTGGCCGAATATCGGCGGCGACGCGACGAGGATGCCACTCAGGAACTTAACAAGGAAGTTCGGTTGCTCAAAGCGCAGCTGGTGCAGCGCGAGAATACTATCAGGAAGTTCGAAGCAGACATGACGGAACTCAAGCGGGGGAGAGCGGGTGTACAGACTCGAGGAAGTAGCGTACAGCCCAGATCGCCTGCAAGGGGAGGAAGTCGAGGCGTAAGTCCAGCTGCGGGCTTGTTGAATGCACAGGGCGGACATGCAATGGCGAGGACGGGCAGTGGACGGAACAACAGGTTCAGAGATTGAGCATGATGGGTTATGGACGTGGTAGAGAGGGGTTGGTCGTCTGATGGTTTTTGAATATTAGAATATCTTGAGATTTGGAGCTGGGTATTGGCGCGTTTGCCGCAACTGCATTGTATGGTTATGATTCAATAGAGATTGTGCTCACTTCCAAGGTCCTCCACCAATCCGTTGGGACGATGAGCAACCTGTTGAACATCCCAAAACGATATTACAAGGTTGACAGGCGTCGAACCCGGGGTTCAGTCCAGACCCATCTCTCACGGACCAAATATATCTTCTGACGTTGCACTGAATTGTTCTCAACAGATCCAGACTTCCCAGGTTCATGCGGGCACGCCGCGTCATCCTGGCTCGACATGACGAATTGGGCAGGTCTGGACTCTGGGACCGCTCAGTCAGCCGTCCGGGGAAGGGAATGATGAAAGTATCTGCCAACAGTTCCAMCGAGACTTCAWTCTGGATTGTAGACATCCRGAAAAAAACAAGGCTACAAATRATRAAGAATCGTCGATGYGACCACTCCCTCGTCCAGGAATCAAGATGCAGATCATCTCGCGATCGCAACGGCCGCTTGGCAGCCCCCCCAGCCGGACGACTCAGAGCAATCATCGAGATCGCACGCTCTGCCYGGTTCATCGGGGCCCGGGGTGGCTGCAGCAATCAACCAGCGGCATACTTTACCGCAAACATGCTTGAACAAGCTCTAGGGTTGAAGTCGATCCCGATGATGCTAATYCGGCGGACCTACCGTACCAAAAAAAATCTAGGGTAGTTGTGAGTGTGATTGGACGTATAACGGCACTTACCGCCAAATTAGCAGGTATCGTCAAAACGTGCAACTACTTTGTATGGCACATACTTTACATACATTGTACTCAACAACCACAATACCAATTACGGTCGGACAAGGCTCTCGGTAAGTCACCTAGTCAAGGGCTACAGTTTGCACTCCTCAGAATTCTCGCATTGGTTGTAGGTTGTAATGGACAATGACCAAAATTTTCTGTTTGTTGATGGCCCAGCTTGCCCGGAAAATCCAGATTTGCCGAGGATTTGCCAAGGATTTGACCCCGAAACACTGATCAAATTACCCAAGAATTTTGGGTACTACCCACAACAACCTACAACAAAGGCAAGAAATCTGAAGAGTGCATTCTGTAGCCCTTGTATGAATCACTTACCGAGAGTCTTGTCCGACCGAAAAATGTGTGGTGGCTGTAAAGTACATGTGTATGCAAGAAACGCAGTATTTACACGTTTTGACGATACCTGCTAATTTGGCGGTAGATGCCGTTAGGTAAGACTGTGTGCGTCAGTCATTGGGTGGTCGTACAGATTTTTTGGGGGGCAGGTTGTGGGGTATGACGCAGTTGAAGACTTGAAATTTGGACCCTGACAAACGGACAGGATCATTATGATTATACACCAGCGATTCAGGATATCGATTCACCGAGTTTAGGCATCATTAATTCCCTCTTCCGGCTCTGCGTCTCACAGCGTACCGACGCGTTATACACAGAGGATCCTTCTCGACTTCGCGATCCCTTCAACGCCCATCTCTACCGTATAAGATCATCTCACCTGAATCAAATCACCCCCGTGTCCATTCGAAGCTCGCTCATCCCCACCATCAACCCAACCTCTCCCAACCAACCAATTCTAATCAACAACAATGTCCACCTCCCCCAGCACATCTCCGCAACACTCCCCGTCCAACCCCTCCACCACCACCAGCTCCGACCCTTCCGCCTCCTCATTCACCCTCGACGACCCCACCGATACTGACGCCCTCTCATCATACGCCCGGTAAATTTCTCTCTCCTCCCCCTTCGCCTCTATCCCCCTATCCCCATGAATCCCAACGTTCACCCCCTCCAAAAAACAAACACCAACGTTTTACGATAAAACCAGGATGATGCACGCACACACGCTCTCCCAACTCTCCCAACTCTCTCCAAACGATCTAGGCAAGAGTAAYGCGCGCCGCACCCATGCGCCCTCGTCGACAAAGGGGGGGGATGCCCAGCCGGTGAGCGCGATCGGGGTGTTGCGGGAGGAGAGTAGTGCGGGGAGTGTGGATAGTGTTGCTTCGTGAGGGAGGGTTGGTGGGCTGGGGGCAAGGGGGGTTGGGGGGCTGAGGGCAAAGGGGGAAGGGGAAAGAGGGGGGGTTGAAGAAAACAGGGTCCTTTGTTATGCATTCGGTTTACACGTTGGGTGTGGCGTTTCTTGGGGTGAGAGGGGATAGATTGCATACGTGTGTGTGGCGTTTGGCAGGGGATGATGATGGCACGTAGAATCCTAAGCGTGGGTAGCTGCATTAATGGAAACATTTTTCTCCCCCGACTTCTTGTGGGCATGAGGGTGAGGAAAAGACTTTGGGATCGTGGTTTGGCGGATAAGAAAGAAGAGCTCATTGATGATTTGAAATGGGTCTGTGACTGTAATTCCCAGCCTCTGCTGGCGGACTTCTCTTGACCTGTCCTCATGACTGACCACTACCTGCTGTCGATGGAAGTCCAACAATCAGGCAAAGTATATATTCCTGCAGGCCAGCCATGACCATCGCCCCCCCAACAAAGCACATGACTATTCCCAGCAACCCAACCACTTCCTCCCACCCCATCGTTCCCCTCATCCCTCACGTCGTCGCCACCCCCCCATCCTTATGCGGACTCCCCAACTGCATAAACGTCACAACCTGCCCCACCACCCCCACCCCCCCCT
>MSTJ01000443.1:0-13427 GCA_001956345.1 Ramalina peruviana
CGAAACGGCGGAGAAAGTCGCGCTGATGGGCGGGATCGTGACGGGCCTGCTGATCTGGGGCACGGGCCAGTGGGAGCGCGGGGTCCGGTGGCCGAGGCGGTGGATCGGGGTCGCGAACCGCGGGTTGCGGGTCGTGAATGCGAAGATCGTGGTGATGAAGGGATCGTGGTGGAGCGAGCAGCTGGGCGGGTGGTTGGGCGTCCTGTTCCCGTATTCGGCGTTTTTCCCGCCCACGACGACGGTTTCCGTGTGGGATGACGGGAGGTATGTGGTGGAGGGGGTAGGGGAAGGCAAGAGGGACGACGATGAGGAGTACCCCTTGCGGGACGAGGATCTGTCTCCGGGGGGGGATCACATCAAGCTGCTCCTCCTGCCCAAACCCTTCTCCCCGGATTTCCGCGAGAATTGGGAGCTCTACCGGTCGGAGTACTGGGAGAAGGAAAACGAGCGCCGGGCGAGGTTGCGCGCCGCACTCAAGAAGCGGCAGCGGGACTGGGCGAAGAAACAGCGGGGTTGGCTCTGGTGGACCGTGTGGCGAAGACCCAGCAGCCGCCATGGGCCCGAGCCAGGGACCGTGGGAAAGCCGGAGGGGGGGGAGAAGAGTCATCACCATCACCACCACCACCACAACCAGCATCCGCAGCAGCAGAGGATGGGGGAGAAGCACAGGCGCTCGAGCGGGACCTCGGACACGCACTCCAGGACGAGCTCGCGGAGTAGCACGCCTTCGTCCGTCTTGGAGCAGGACGGGGGCGGCCGGCCGGGCACGAAGTCTCGGCGGGGCAGCAGCGCGACGACGACAACGGGGAATACGGGTGAGCGGAGGAGGAAGTTGAGGGTTTCCGGGTCGTCGTCGGCGGAGAAGGAGTTTTCGAAGCTGACGCCCATCAGTCGGCCTGCTTGATCCAACTATGGTATATGGCCAAAAGTTCCATGTAGAAAATCAAAAGGCCTTTCGAAGATATCCATCTTTCTGATTCCCATTTGATTTTCACTATCCTTTCCAGCATGCTTTGATGAGGGGGTATAGCATCCTGCCCATGCATACAAAAGGCATACACACTAGACTATTGTCACAGATGAAACCTGCTCCTTCGCTATGCATACAGATGCACGCTCAAAATGGGTACAAGAAGATCGGCTCTCTCGCTGACATTCCTTAACAGCACATAGACAGGTCCATTCATACCAATCAATCGAACCTCCCGGAGGAGCAACACAAGAATTCTCTCATGCTCATAGCAACCTCTGTTGCTGCTCACCACCAGATTCAAAGAGTGCATGGTAGCAACATATGATCGACTCACAATACGCCCCTATTTCGGCTTACGCCAGTAGTATTGCTGCATCCAGWTCATTTAGCACTGACAAAACCCAAAGAGCAACCCACCTTGACGGGCAATCAAAAGAAAAAGACTCACCTTGTGGCTTTTCCTACAATTCCTCAACCCCCGACCCCCAATGCCCATATCCTGCACAACCTCGCGGCGGGAAGGATCGTTGTCCCGYTCSGGCATGTAGTAGAACTCGCTCTCCAGCTGTTTGCCGGCCGCATCCTTGCCCTCACGCTGGACGGTGCCGATGCAGGGGATGCCTTGCAGCAGCTTCTGCAGCGATGCTGAAGAATACTCCTCCTCGCCATYGTCGGCGGCGGCGGCGGCTGCATCACCACTGCTATGCGGATAGGCCTTCAGGTGGGCGCGGACGTGCTGGAGAAGCGTGGAGAGCGGCGTGGCGCTGAGCTGAGAGTATAGGAGGTGATTGATGGCGAAGTTGACGATGGAATTGTCCTTGCCATCCCCGAGGACCTTGCTTTGCACATTGGCTTTGATGGCAGGCGAAGTAGCCTCGAGTGATGAGGCAAGGCGGCGCCGCTTCGGCGAGGGACTCGTAAACATCTGATGTTGACGCTGGGGCGACACGCTCTCTTCCTTCAGAGGCTGCAGAGCTCGGCGGCGGACCTCGGGGGAAACACTGGACATGAACGACTCCATGCGGCCGGTGAGATTGGCCCCAAAGGGACCAAATGAGTGTATGACCGGATCGTTCTCCTCATCGTTATCCGAGAATGAGTCAGGCTCCGTGGCGAACGAGTCCTTGACACCCCCATGAAGCGGCTGTGACGAGACGAACGTCGTTTGTGTAGGCTGCGTAGCGGCCCCATCCAGCACTTCATCCGCTGGCTCATCCTCATATATCTGCACCGGCACCGATACAGCTGCATTCGACGCCATATGGCCTGAGGGCAAGCCAAGCGATCCCGCGTGTACAGCAGGGGACGGCGACACGGGGGATCGCGGGCTATACTGATGACGAAGCGGACTGGTCTGTGCTCCTCCACCTCCTCCTCCTCTTCCTCCTCCACCACCACCACCACCACCACCAACACCCCTACTCCTCACACTCTCCCCCGCAGCCGCTCGCCTGGAAGGCGAATTCTCGCTATCCCACGGCGTGCCCGCGCCCTCGGAGTCCGTCGGCGTCAAGACCTTGAGTTCYTCCTCCTTGCTCCGCGGCCACTGGAGGAGCACGCGGGCATCCTGGACATCGACCATGATCTCCGAATCCTCCGTCTCGGACGTGAAGGTGTCGCCCTTGAACAGATCCCACGCTTTGCCCTGACARTGCACCTTGACACCGTTCCARCCCGTGCATTCGATCTGGACCTTCTTGGGCTCGGTGGCCGTRGGAGCGATGYAGAAGGCGCGRACGTGGATGCGGGAGATCAGCTTGTTGGTGGAYAATTGRTAGTGGGAGGAGTTGCTCGACCGTCCCATGAGCGTGGGCTCGCCGCGCTCATCCAGCTCAATTGAAGGTACAGTTGCGAGTGGGGCCCGTTCGGAGAGGGTGGAGATGGTTCGTTGCAAGCCAGGTCGACGGGTGTGACTGGGCCGTGGCGGGGAGGAAGTTGGTATGTARGTCTCGGACGTAGTAGCAGAAGGAAGGTAATTTTGGGACAGGCCCTTCAACCTATTCTTCGAAGGYGACGCGTTGGGCAAGCGAGCAATYGGGCGCGGTAGYTTRGGYGAAGCAGATAGTGGTTCGAAGGCAGGAAGGAGTGAGGGTGCGGATCTTTTYTGTCCTGCCACGGGAGACACATGGAAGGGCGTCTGTCGTGAAGGGGAGGCCATCTTCTAGAGAGAAATGTCTCGGGATCCTGCAGAGGTGTGGACAAAAACAATCTTGATATTGGAGGGGAGAAGGSTTTTACTTAGAGATGACCCTTYTGCGACATGATCAATTGAGGAAGAGACTGGCAGGGATCATAATTAACAGACTSAGAAGCAGACATGGGAGTGGTGAGAAGTGTAGCAGGGTAGAGAAGAGGTCGCAGACACGGTCAACGAATTTTGACGGCTCGAAAAAGGAAGGACGCGCAGGACGCGCCCAGCCAAAAAAAGCCGCACCATCTCCACCCCGCTTCTGGCTTGTCCATTCYCCACTACGGATCATCCTGATTGACACTTCAAGATTGATCTCAATGGCTCAGGTCGTGTAGTGACAGCAGTGGGAGATGTAAATAGWGAGTCATMTCCCGGGTGTGAATGCTATGTAGTGGCACCTCCTGCATATAATTCACCCTCTATCAGAACAATTTGCTGTGTGAGTAATCCCGGTATTCACTTGATCAAGTTTCCTTGGTTCACAGACGGAATACCAACTGCATGAGACCACGCGATCAATGTTTGACAGCGTGGCCCTCTGTTCAGGGGGTCGACGGGCCTTAGCTYCCCCCAACGCTTTCCTTCCTCTCCTCAAACCATTCCCTTTGCTCCCTGGCCAGRCTGCCACCRGTATCACCGATGATCGTCARGATCAGGCTGTAGTTGTTGGCAAGAAATCTGTCCCTCCTGCCTGGATTCAGGCCCTTAGCGAGCTTTGCAAGAAATGYCTCAACTTCATTCCTCAGTCGATCAAGTGAGCGCCCAACAGGTTCCGAGTCTGAACTTTTGGCGGCAGTCTCGGCTCCAGATGCGGAGGCAAAGGCCTGCGGTGCAGCGACGTCATCGTTGCTCAATGCYAGGATGCCCTGAAGCARCTGGGCGAATCGCTGGGTCAGGGGATGCGGCGCCGTTGAGCCCTTGCCATCGTCTGACTTGCCCCCCGCAAGCGACAGGGTTGCCCGTGAACCTGAGCTRGTGGCCATCGTCGCTTTCTTGAKCGACTCAATTTGTGCGTCCATGCCCACCTGGAACCKTGGCCAGAGCAACATGTTCGTKCCGTTGATCCAACCATCGGCAACTGGACACTTCCGTCTTTGTAAGGAAAAGGCATGATGCTGGGTGATGCGCACGCAAAGAAGTAGGCCCAGGCAATCGTACGAGTTCTCAATCAGCTGTTTGGTGAACGAATGGCCAAGCTCGAAGGTGGGGGAAAAGATGCGATTGAACGTTCGGGAGATGGCGGGAATGCCCATGGTATTGGGGAAGAAGGAGGTGAGGAAAGCATACTCAGATGACGCGTTATCTGTCAACGCGGTTGAAAGGGCGTGGAACGGCGTCTCAAGGTAGGTGGCGGCCTTGGTRTCGCCAGCTATGTGGGACGGCATAGCAGACTGGTTTGGGCGCGWCAAAGCATCGAGTCGACGACCAAGGCTTAAGGGATTGGAAGCTTTTGGAGGTCCGCTAGAGCCTGTCAAAGGCGCTCTTTGCATGGTTGGTTCAAAGCCGAGAGCTTCTGACTTGTCGAYGCTGTAGASTGGTATTCTTTCTAGAGACTGCACGTATCGCGTGAAGCTGCTCAAGTAATACCAGCGCATCGTGTTACTGTATGCTTGAGCGATTTCCTCTGCCAGCTGRGATTGATGCGTCAACATGAATGCGTACAAATCCCTATGGGCGAGGAATGCTCGTTGCTGTATGACCTGTGCRTTGATATTGGGGGATCTCAAAGCCTTGATTTGAGAAACGAAAAAGTCCCGTATTTTCTCAATTGCCTTGATCACACGGATTAGCAGGCTTTTCACAACGTTGCCGGTGGTCTTACAATATTGATCAAGTCTTCTAGAATCGGCTTGATATCGGACATGGCCTTCATTACTCCAGCGGTCTTGCGTTCTTGCTCAATAGCCTTCGACCTGCTGTCCACCACGGCGAGAGCGCTGATCCATTCGGAGTCAATGGACCCTTCTGCGACCTTTCGAATCACCGCTGGGGGAATTGCAACCTTCTCGACTGCTGGACCTAAAAGCTTCTCCACAATCTTTCGATTCTCTAATTTGGTGTTCAGTAAATTGGAGCGGTTTTGAAGTGTCTCGATCTCAGCGGATACGGTCCCCAAATCTTTCTGGAAGTTGGCAAGAGAGCTTTCCACGGATTTCAGGACATTATCGCAAGCCTGGAAATATCAGTGCATGTTCTCGTCAAAGCAGAGCACGGGAATATACCGTGATTGAGTCATGCAAATCCTCGAACTTCTCTCTCTGTTTTTCATCTATTTGGTTGTCAAAGATAATTCAATGGATATGTTGGGCAGGACTTACCTACTCACGTTCTTCTATCGGTTGACTATACCTCTGGTCACTGTCATCTTCTCCATGCTCTGATCCAGCAGCAAACTCGTCCAAGCCCAGGCCACCAAAATCGATTTCATGAACAAGGCTTTCTGGATTTTCCAAGGCCACATCTGCTCCTGGAAGAATGGGCAGGGGTCTCCCGACGATACCCTCAAGGATTGTCAAAGGGTCTCTACCACCAGATGAATGTGGAACTTCCTGCCTTAAGGAGCTTCCCGCAGCACTGTGTCTTGGAGAASTCAAATTGTTACTCGAGGAATTGACCTTAGCTGACACATTYAAGGACGAAGAACGTGGGCTGAATTGTGGCCTYGAGTTGCCGTTYGCATTCGGGCCCAGATTYGAGGGATGCCGTGGAGCRGTGGAAGATACGGAGGTCGAGCGAGGCTGGCCGTTCAAAGGTGGAGAAGAGGGTGCAAAGCGCGGTGAAAACATAGTGTTGTCGCAGAGAGTSCTGATGTAGAGCCCGAGCCCGAGCCCTGCCTACACATGTGCTGCTTCTGGCGCTTGGGTTGAGAGTGTCCTGTTCAACCTGCGATTGTTCTATGGGTAGTCAAGCGCTGCCATCCTTGATGAAATGGCACTGGGGAATAAGAGTCCCAGTGCGGGAGGGATCKTCATTGAAATTAATAGCCTGACGTTATTCTTTGAAGATTCGCTATTACCTGCCGCAGAATCCCCCTAGGATGAGGCGTGATCTGTAGTTGAGATAGAAGACAAGAGCGCCTTGATTTGGCGGGAGATAAGATAACGGACATAAGTGATTWTTTTTTGGACTTGACGCCAGATGTCTTTCTCCCTGGCTTTCAATACCGTYTSGTGCCTGCAACGGAACCTTCAACACATCATCTGTCAGGATCCGCTCTAAATATGGCATCSCCTATCAACCCYCAAGCWGGACCTTCCCAACAGGAAATCGCCCGGATGCAACAACAGGTYGCCATCGAAGCCCAAAAGCGCGGCATCACCCCCCAAGAATTCCAGATGCAACAAAGAAGAGCYCTTGAAGAAGARGCGCAAAAGGCGGGCCTTCCCCTCGATCAGTACATCAACAAAATCAAGAAACAGGCGTGGGAGCAACATCAGATGCAACAACGCATGGCAGCGCAGCAGCAGCAGAATGGACAAGTCGCTCAATCGGGCCAGCCCCAAGTGCAGGGTGGGCAAGGACAGCAGGTCCCCATCACACCGGGGGCGCCGGATCCGAAGGCGTTGGCCTTGGCCAAATGGTTGAGGGGSCAGGATCTGAAGACGAGGACGTGTATCTTGAATGGGCAGAGGAAGGAYATGTTCAAAAGTGAGGCACYCTTTTAGACCCGGCGTCCGATTYTCAAAGAATCTTCGACTGATCTGTCATCTTGTGATAGTCAAGCGTGCCCTGCGTGCACTCCAATCCCCCGCCTACATCRCAGCGCAGAAGAAGAACCCTCTCCTCCCGAAGCCCCCCACCACCCCGCAAGAAGCAGGCGAAACCTTCAAGCTCCTCCCCCTCTCTCTCCTCGCCCTGCGCGTTTCGAAGATGGATCCACACGAAGGTCAYAATCATGCAAAGGCRCCCAAACGAGTCAAGGGTCTGTGGACAGTCAAGATCGAGCAGCAGCAGGATATTTCCGAGATGCTGCATTACGTCTGGCTCTACGATGGGCCACAGTGGCGGATGAAGTTGTATGCGGCAGGCGCACTGCTCGCCATTATGACGGTCGTCATGTTYCCCTTGTGGCCGATCAAGTTGAGATTAGGGGTCTGGTATCTGAGTATGGCCTTCCTCGGCCTTGTTGGATTGTTCTTCGTCATGGCCATTTTCCGCTTAATCCTCTTTTGCATTACGGTAGTGTCGATGCCGAGAGGCTTCTGGCTGTATCCGAATCTTTTCGAGGATGTGGGGTTCTTTGATAGTTTCAGGCCTGTGTGGGCATGGCAGGAGGTGAGTTGCTCCGTCCTTCATGCTGATTGACCTTCGTCACCAAGCTAATCATCCTCTGCCTGGTAGGAGAAGGGAAAGAAGACGAAGAAACCAAAGAAGTCTGGAGGTGACGTAAAAACGGATGCAGGTAAAGGCAAGAAAGGCATGCAAGGCAACGAGACAGAAGCTCAAGTACCGGCAGCAACAGCGACTGGTGTAGACAGGGTCAAAAAAGCACACGCGGCTCCGAGGGTTGAGGAAGTGGACGAATAGCATATCATCTTTCATTTGAAGCCCATCACAGCATTTGCTCAGGTAAACTTTACGCTCACGTTCTTCCCCATCGCTCAATATTTCTATGCACGTCTCCCTCGTCAGGCTTGTAGGCGAATTCGTGAATCGTGAGAATCGAGCGGCGCTGTAGTTTCGTTCCATTGAAAATCAGTCACTCATCTGCTGAATCCAAACCACCCCTTCTTCGACTCCTTTTTACCAGTTTCGGACACTCCATTGGCTGGAGCTGTGCCATCCGAGAGAGTCTTCCTTCGTCCGGGATATTCCATAAAATTGTAGGCTACATCCAAGAAGATTGGTTTCACGGGAATTGGCTTCACCCTAGGTGGATAGGTGACAAGGTTTTCGAGATTCACAGCTTCACCAGGGTACGTATCGAGTCTCTGGACCAGAGGCTGTTCATAGGCCATACTGCCCTTGTTTGCTGTTTTGGCAGAATCGCGCAATGCCATCATGGCGCGATGCTCGGTCAAAAGCCCTTGCAAAAGAGTTGTGAGCTCGCTCACCTGATCAGCTGTGACCTCAAGGTTGAGGGTTTGATGTCTACTGCTTGACGATTCTGTTGGAGAAGGTATATGAGTAATATGCTCTTGTGCTCGAGCGAGAAGAGCAAGCGCGCTCTTCACATCCCCAAGCAGCCTGTATGAGCGCGCGATTGCTGTACACCGTAATGCTTTGAAGTATGAAAGTTTGCCGTCCAGCTCCTTCAGGAACGATTGGTCTGGGGCAACACCAGGSAGGTACTTGACCGAGTCCAGACTTTGCAACGTCGCGTCATAYAGGACTACCCTTTCTCTGAGRCGCTTCAGTTGGTGGCTAGTGCTTTCCGCCGGTATAGGAGCCTCCTTTAACGTCTCGTCTGTTTGCTTAACTCTGGSCCTTTTAGGACCTGGTGGTTGAAGAACCGCCCCGTCAGCTTCCCCACAAAGCACGCGATTYCTGCCGACCCTCCATCCCACAAGAGCATAGTTGACGGCAGTGCGGGTAATCTGTAGCGATTGCATCCTAGGATCACTTTGGGGCACACCATCTGCCGACAGCTCGTCTATGGCTGTTTTGGTAGCATCGACAGCGTCTTGGCTAGGTAGCAGGACAGCATCAAAGGCCGCAGCTTTTGCTTTCGGGCTATTGTCTGATTGCGAGGATAGCTTGGCTGCAAGTTCTCCTTCAGCTAATGATACAGCTGCCAGTGCCTGCGCAGTCGCCGCGTCCTCAAGCTTGACTGTCCTTGATCTCCATTGAATAGTTTTAGGAACGTCTAGCGATTTTCCAGCTGATGACTTGTCCATCCTGCCTGTTGCGTCCTGAAAGGCCTCTGGATCCCGCTTAAATACATCTTGAAGATATCGATTGTCATTCCTAGTAACATGTTCCCTTGTAATGGTTTCTATCGAGGCAGTGCGTGGCACCTTCAATTGATATGCCGAATATCGTATGCTTGGATCTATGCTCGAGCTGAGGAAGTCGCGGAAGACGTCTCCCCGTTTGGAGGCAGAGGCTTTTGCCAGTGCGCCGTAGATGAGTCTTGCCTCACAAAAGCTCTTCAGAGATTCTTGCCAGTGCTGTTTCTCAAATCCAATGGCGCCGCACAGGGATACATAATAGGCGCGAGCCTCCAGGAGATCCTCCGGGTTTGCTCCGGATGTTTGATGATCCCCAAGCAGCTCCACCAGATGACCGGCAAAGTTGCTGGCTCTGCGTATGCGTGAAACAATGTGCCGCTTGGTTGAGCCAGTGATCTCTTGGTTTCCGCTCTCAGCACCATGGATGGCTCTCATGTACATGGCRTGGGCCCATGCTCTTTCGGCTGAGAGGAGAAGCAGGTGCACATACCTGGTACTCCGGTYAAAGCTTGAATCACAAGACAGGACTTTTGATACATACTCGTGATTCTGATTGATATCCTTAGCCTCCACAGCAGGCTTCGCAGCATACTTTTTGCCCTTGGCAGACGATGTGTATTGTAATCTCTTTCGAACAGTGAAAAGTCGTTTGGTCAATTGTTTTCGATATGTGCTGTAGTCGCTATCAAGCAACGCCCTCTCTCTGCGAGAGGCTATAAATTGTGTGATCTCCATCTGTCCGTAAAGAGGTTGCTAAGGGTGTCAGAATGTCCCCTCGGTCAGAAAGATCAAGTGGGGGAGGAGCGGAAAGGGGAGGAGTTTGGCGGAGAGGCTCGTAGGGCTGAAGGCGGATCTTGGCATGATGATGATTTATTCGATAATTTTCTTCTTTGCCTCTTTACGGAGTACATTCGTTTGGACAAAGTATTTCTGGCAAGAATTGATGAGAAGCCATCCTCAGGAATGACGCCGCGCTTGTTCGAAGCTATACAACATGGTGTAAAATTGCAGGCTTTCCTGCTTTCAGCACTGGCCGGGAAAACAGGAAGTGAAGGTTGGGGATTGGAATGATAGAGAGGCTTGCAGGATGCCTCAATCTTGGCGGACGAAGTGTCCTTCGTGGCAATCTGAAGATTCGGAAATGTCGAAGTCGTCGCCATCTTCACTCAGCCTTCTGGTTCCACGGAGCAGGATCAATCAACCTACCTGCCTGGTGGATCTTGCTGCTGCAGACGCCTTCCAACCCAGATGACAATCGCTACAAGAAGTCGAGCCCGAAATTGAAGCCCACCATTATGAGTGGCATTGAAGATATATTCCTCGACTTTCTGTATCCAATGCAGACCTTGGCGCAAATTCGACGTCTGAAACGTTCGACTATAGCGCATCAGCAAGCAGCTCAGACAACTCAGCAGCGTACCCGGGCTTACACATCCGCGGCCAAACGTCTTATAGCCAGGAGCCACAATCTGAGTACGATGGCTCAGGCCGACAATGTGTCGGCAACAAAAGTCGATGAAGTGCAAAAGCAGAGGAAGATTAAGGACGATATTTCTTCCCTCCTAAAAGCGGAGCATTCAAAGTCCAGTGATGAAATATGGCGTTTATACCAAGATCTCTTACAGTGCCAGGGAGAACTTTCAGCACAAGAGACTGCCCAATTATTCCGGTATCTGTTTCGTGTGCCCGACCAGGCTGGACGAGAACGTCTACTGGCCCTGTTYGAGGCGATACCGATTGCTGATCGCCGAGCAAAACATTATACATAYGCTGTGAAGGCAGCTTTGAGGCTTGATGATCCACAGGGTGCTCTCTCCATCCACCAAGATGGCTTACGCCAGACTCGTTTGCCTGTTGGTGGTGCCGCCATACTTCGGTATACGGTCCTCAAAGAGAATTGGAGTATAGCTATAGCCTTGTTGCATCCCCTTTGGGACTCASAGCTCTTCTATTACACTCATCGGAGAAAATTATGGACCGCCATYAGAAATTTACATCCTTCATTCCTGCTTAGCCGAGCAGCTTCACTCGCGCGATACGCTACGAGTGAGGAATTGCTACTGAATGCATCAACAGACATTGAGGYTGTGCGTAGRCTTGCTTTGGAGCTTATCGAGCGAACCTTTGGCAGAATGGCTGACACCGATATTTCCGACGCCGGAGCAGACTTGTTGTCTCTCCTTCGCACTRCGAGGAAATTGTTGCAGAGTGACAGCGAAATGGCGCAACTAAGTGAAATCCTGTCTCTGGGTCTGAGGCAATTGATGTCGTTCARATCTGATGAGTACGACTACAAGCAGTYCGCTCTGAATGAGTTCCGAGACAYTTGGATCTCGAATCCCAGAGTTAAGCTCGAGCGAAAYCTGCTCGAAGAACTTCTCGACACGGACTTGCAATCTGAAAATCCAAAAGTCACCCTCGAGCTCATYGGATGTATACGAACACATTATGGCARGCCTAGTTATATGACATACGGACGGGCGATGCATAACTTCGCTACCGCAGGTGAAGCTGCGTYTGTGGCCAAACTTCTCGAGTATTTCGTTGCTGATTATCCTCGGTCGAAAAACCTGAGGGTGYTCCATCAATCCATCAGGGTTCACTACTTCAGAGCAGATCCGGAGAGGGCTATCTCGGCTTTGACCGATATCCGAGATCGGTATGGATGCGTCCCCGATTTGGTTTGTTACAACACCATCATGCRGACCTTTTGTCGAGTTGATGATGTAAAYAGCGCCTGGGCTTGGCTYGAGAAAATGAAGCAGGCAAACATTGAGCCTGATGAGCAAACCTATCATGCGATCATGCTRATATACAGTAAGCGAGGGGACCTGGATGCATTACAAAGCGTTTTGAAAATGGCTCGGAAGAAGGGCGCTGAACAAACCTTGGGYATGGTGAACCTGGCGGTGCTGGCGAATATCAACAATGGCCGTCTTACTGAAGCCGAGGATATTCTTGARGAATCCCTTGCCTCCAACCTCGAGGGCTCTCGTACGCCCRTGTGGAACTTTCTAATCAATGCTTATGCTTATCGAGGCGACATTCGCAAGGTTCAGAMTCTTCATGCACGAATGCGTGAGGCCRAAGTGCCCGATGATACATGGACCTACGCCTCGCTGATCACCTGCTTGTGCATCTTGAAATTACCGCAAAGTGCCATCAARATCCTTGAGACGGTCATGCCCAGTCTGGGYTTAAAGCCAACCGTCCTACAYTATGGAGCGATYATGGAGGGRTTTCTACACACTGAAGGCAAAATGGCCTACCGGTTTGCCTTTTCCTTATACCAGCGAATGCTCAAACAGGGCCTGAAGCCGACCATCACCACCCAGAAAGTCCTCRTTCGGGCGGCAGCTCGTGTGGATAAGGATGATCATGATATGTCCGGTGGCCGTCAAGACTTCCCGAATGCACGCCAAGTGTTTGAACAGGTTGTTGCAACCCTCGATCCATCTCAAATGGGCTCCTCAGCACCTCAAAAATACGTCCAACCTGACCGGCTTGACGAGGCGTTCATTGCGAACTTCTTTGAGCATCTCATCTACCTAGATGGTTCAAATGAAGATTTTGCCAGTTTCGCGAAGGATTTTGATGCTTATGTCACCAAGGCCACCGAATTCAGTGATCGGGACGTTACACAGGCGCCCCCGCTACGGATCCTATCTGCTCTCCTGGTGGCTCATATCCGCAGTGGCAATCGCGAGGAAATCGAGAGATGCTGGTACCTCACAGTTGACAAGTGCGAGGGCCTAGCGCGCAAGGATKCCTCAAMGGATCTGTCCGAACCMAACTGGGTYCTCTTCGCGCGACGTCTSATCATCAATCTGCCGCTCCAGCCSTACATGGACTACTTGTACGAYCAGCAGCGCTTCCAAGACATGATCGACGTTGTCAACGGACTTCTCCACGATGGCTACGATCTCAACCACCATAATTGGAAYGCCTACATCCAATACCTCTGCGCTTCTCCTGACCCCCGCCACAAGATCCTGGCGCTCGAGAAATGCGAATCCGAGCTCATGCCCGCCTGGAACTCGTGGAAGGACATGAATCTGCGCTTCAAGATGAAGAACCGTCTCAAAGGCATGGCCAAAGCCAGCATCAGAGCCAAGGGGCAAGCACCAACTTACAAGACGTTTGTCTGGTTGACCAAGGCGTTCATCGATCTGGGCATCCAGAGGGAGTCACGGCTTCGTAAGCCTGGTGTACAGGAGCTGTTGGAAAGTGGAAAGGCACTGCGGACGCTTGAAGCGGTCCGTGGGATGCCAATGTTGAATGATCACGAGCAGCAGACGATTCTGGGTGTTGATCCGGATAATCCTGAAGCAGGTCCCGGCGGTCAGGGGCCCTGAGGTGTAAATGTTGGAGC
>MSTJ01000444.1:0-13410 GCA_001956345.1 Ramalina peruviana
GCAATTCCACATGGCAGAGCTGTCATTCAGAGGCCCCTGACCTGCTGACTACTCGATCAACTAAGTATCGGACCAACTTTACAACATGCATCTCACATTTCTGCTCCTGTGAAAGTCCGAGTCTAGCGTCCATGCAATGCACCACGCGAAGGCTGTCGAATGGCTTGTGCCAGTCTTGATCGAACAAACCCGACGTCGGCCCAGCCGGCCTCGAATTCCGAAACATGCAGAGAGGGGACTCTAGCCCATTTAATATGCACGCTGCATGATGACTCCGCCAGTTGTGTAATCGACGCGCTATCCCACTCAGCACTGGTGCCGAGTGGATGGTTACCTAGAGGATTGTTATTAGGGTGAATTTGCTTGGAAGATCATACTAGTGAAGGGAGACTAGGCTGGTCTGGGTAGTGACGGGGTTGATGATGCAGCTGAAGAAGGATTCAGAGATGATGAGATTCATTTGTAGAGATTGGCCGAAGACGACATGTCAATCGAAAGAAGCTGTTGTGTTTATCACTGAATCCAGGTGGCCCTCGACATGTGTATATCCCACACCAAGAGATGTTGAATCTCTGGACAGGCCATCAAAAATCGTGACAACATAAGGGTATCAGTAGCCTCCTGCCAACAAATCCAAGTCCTCTGTCGGTCGCACATGAGTTGAACATGCGCTGTAGACCGGTCAGAGAGACATGCCATTCCCATCCAACCCCACACCTGCTTTCTCCTTCCTCCCCCACGCCTTACATATCCAATGCTTGAACACACGACATTCACACCCCCGAATCCTCCTGGAACTCATGCTTGTTGTACCAATGCTCCTCCGCATCCGCGAACCAGGTCCGCCAATTCTTGCACACCCGGTCCTTCTCGTCAATCGCCTCCTGCGGCAACTCAATCATATGCTCATTCTCCCGGATATTGATCCCCAACCCGGAACTCGCATGCCACGCGATATGACAGTGCAAGATCCACATGCCCGGGTTATCCGTCTTGAAGCCAATCGCCATGTACCCGTGCCGSGGCAGCAGCGCCACATCCCGGCGTGGCGGRTTATCGTACTTGAAGGTCCCATTCGTGACGTCGTCCTTGTGAAACGGCCGGTCCTCCTGGGCCAGCAGCACAAAGTCGTGCCCGTGCAGGTGCATCGGGTGCGCGATCGGCATGAACACCCGCTCCCCGCCCGCGATCTCGTCCTTGGTCCCCTGCGCGCCCATGATGATGTASACCCAGTCGTCCCGSGTGTAGTCCTCCGGCACGAGCGCGTACTCGGAGCTGTTGAAGCTGTAGTCGCCCAGGTGGTCGATCARYGGGTCCGTGAAGTTGAGCCACATCGGCGTGTCGGTCATGTCCCACCGTGTGAAGTTGCCGTGCGGGACGGTGTAGTTCTCGTCCGCCCATTCGAGCCCGATTTCGAAGTTGTCGCCGGTGTCTTGGTCGACTGCGAGGGGCAGCWGGTCAGTCATCCGCATCGYAGGAAGCGAGGGGRATGGGGGAGTCGGAGAAGGGGGGKTTTCAGGGGGKTTGCAGATCCAGCGAACTTACTGTTGTTGACCGGTGGACCAACATAGTTGGGCACCACGGGGATAAGACTCTCGTAAGGCTCGTCTCGGCARGTCATGTCGAATCCATAACGCTTTGTCGTYGGAKCGGCTGTGCTGCCCGCATTGTATCGGATGATCCCCAGCTTCTCGTTGAGCTGGTTTGGCTCGAAGTCAACACAGCCATCCGCACCCGTGATGCGGATCCAGTAGTTCTGCTCCTCCACCGGGATRAGATTGTTGGATGGTGTTGCTTCRACGACGACGTGGTAACGTTGRCCGATGCCRACCAGAATTGAGTCGCGGTAGTAGGGCTCAATRGGCACGAAGTCTGCGGCGATGATCAAGAGCATGTGCTTGTCGATGGAGAAGATGAACGTCGAGGCCGTGGAGGTGTTGATCAAGCGCAGCAGATACTTTCGGCCCTTTTCGAAGATTTGTTCGAAGATGTGCGGCGGGTCGATCTTTTTGTTCTGGCAATCCGGATTTGGGTTGTTGGTGCAATTGTAGTAGCCTTTGCCGTTCAAAATGACGGTCTGCATCTTCGCCGGAGGATTTCGAAGCTCGACCGCGAARTCCTGGAACGCGCTGTTGTGGCTCCAATCACCAAACAGGAACGGGTCCAAGGCGACATCAAAGTCAGCAGAMGCAGGGCCGTGGAAGGTGATTGGGCCAGCAAGACCATCTGCGTACTGAAGCGAGTAATGGCTGTGGTACCACGAAGTGCCATATTGCGTAACATTGAACTTGTATGTATAGCTATCGCCGGGTGCAATGGCGCACTGTGTGATGGCATTGACACCGTCATGCTGGAAGGCATTGAGCATGCGAACACCGTGCCAGTGGATAGCTGTGCCGTTGTATTTCAGATAATTGGAGACGGTGACTTCGACCGTGTCACCCCAGCAAGCTTCGATCCATGGCCCAGGATATTGGCCATTGAAAGTTTTGCCGCCGTCGGGTCGTCTGATTCCATCCGCGTTGATGTCCTGGTCGGTAACATTGAGATGATACTATTATTCATCGGGTTAGCTCCTCACAGCTTGGAAGTGGAAGACATGCAAGACACGGTAGTGCGAGACAGACCTGACGGGTTATGCCGAGCGGTGCATATTGATCATAATTGGTAAAGATGTTGTAGATGCCACCCGTGTTGTCGGAATCCATGATAGGCTTCTCGAGCCACTGGTTCCGCGAACCAACGCTCCCAGTGTGCCTCCATCCTCTCATTCTTGTGTAGTCGCATAGAAAGTCAGGGCTTGCATTGGGTGGATGGAAAACTGGGCCTGGTGGGAGGTCGGCATCCTCCACCGAGCCGGCATCGAGTTTCTGAGCTCGCAGTGAGGCYTCCTTCTCACTCTGGCCGTAGATCTGGAAGTCATCTTTGGCAGCTTTCTTGGGTTTGGATGGGAACAGCGTRTGCAATGCTGGCGGTGCTGTTGGTCTCGCTTGGAATTGGTGCTGGTCTTGTACAGGCTTCAGCACACCATGAGGCCCTGAAGGCTGGTTGACACTAGCGCCATTGTGCCAGGAGGCCAAGGCTGATAAGCCCAGTGCCCGTGTGACAGTCTCACARAGACTGTCGATGAACTTCATGATGGGCTAAATCTAGCCAAGGAATATGATAGAAAATCAAATCTTCTCAAATCTGCTCAGGAAATCTGCTCAAGATAGTTGCTCAGCAGTCCTCGTGTGGGTTTAATAGCCTGGTCCTCCAAGATGGTCTGTCCCTCACTTACCCCACAGCGATTCCAAATAAGGAGGACGACGGAAGAGATCGGATATGCGGTTTTGTGTCTCGACTGGGGCCATGAAAGGGCTCCTATCCGTCATTGGCCGCTTGAATGGTACTTTCGAGCTTGTATCTGTATCGAAGATCTGGGTTTCATGCATCGAGACGAAGTCTTTCTCCTAGGATCTGTTGTACCCTGGATCAGCCCTCGTTCGTCTGGATCGCTTTCTCGATCCACAACGCTTTGACTAGGAAAGACCACGGCAACTTTCTGGCCGTCGAAAGCCGTACAAGTGATTTTACGATGGTGTTGGTTAGGGTTCACGATCGTCTCCCCGCCACGCACTATCTTTTTTTTGCCAGCTGAATGGCAATACATACATCGGGTTGTACATTCGGAGGGTACGAAACACCAACTAACCTTCTAAGCTACCGTCTTGTGACCACATCCGGCTTTACATGCGAGCAAAATCCACTGGAATCACCAAATCGGTTCCAATTCTGATTAGCTGGCTATCTCAAGAGATCGGGGTTGATCCGTTGAACAACACAGCAGATGGTCAAAGGCTTGCTTAGATCAAGAAGTCAGGCCATCGTTTGGCCCTCGACACAAAAGCCCAAACTTTATAAGCGAGTTATTCTGCAAGCTTCCGTCGATCACCAGTGGCCCTTCTGCATGCACGAGGCTGCTGGACCAGTGAGGGACCCGAGTTGCCTCAAAAGCTGGTGCGGAGAACCGAGTGAGCCCGAGTGCAACTGCAGCAAGACACAGTTTTGGTCTCGACCGTTTATTTGGCGGGCTGAGCCATGGTATTGATGAAAAATGTTACGGTCTGATCTGGACAACAAATTCCAAATGGGAGCGAGAAAGGAGGGGCTTTATATGGGTAGAGTTTCGGAGATATTATAAGTCTATTATTGACAGGCTGGACAGGAACCCTCGGCAGGTCTAATAAGAGATGGCAGCGGTAGCGGAAAAACTTCTGTCCGGTCATGTCATCAAATGACGTCACAGAGTCTCGGTCACCGTGTCTGTTTACGCACCCTTGTCACAAATGAATCCTACTCTGACATGAATGAACTGCGGCTGAGACGCCACATTCTCACCCCGACATCTGATTCTCAAGGAGTGCTGACCTAGACTGCCTCGAGAGGGTTCAGTTGCACAACTTCTTCATGTCTCTAGCGTGGGGCGAGTCTTGCTGAGATACTCCGAGGTACGATTCCTACCTTTCCCTCATATCTGAGCCATGTGGGTTGGATTCCACCTGAGTTGGAGATCTTACTGGGTCAGTACCAACTAATGTTGAGGTACTACCTTCGGTCCTGACGTCAGCCATGACTGACAGTTTAAACCCCAAGAGAGCTGAATGGTCACAAGAAATGATTGACTCACGAGCAGCTTTGCAGGGACGCGTCTCGAAGACAGTCGGCAGCAACAGTGCCGAATGCGTCCCGGAAATTCCGAGTCAGGGACAGATTTATATCATACATCTCGAGGGCTCTGTCACCATAGTAGGACGCTGAGTTTTCCTTGCTTGATAAGACTCAGACATCGAGACTTTGGGTAATCTGCCTAAGCTCCACACACGATGCTGGCAGGAACCTCATGAGGCCTCTCTTACGGCTTGCCGGATTATGTTGTGAAGCTGACAGCTTCGCTCGTCCGCAGTCCGCACAGGTTATGATGCATGGTCCAAGAGTTGAAAGATTAAATCGCGATGCTCTCGACAGCTGAGTGGTACCATCAATGAGCAGCAGGATGTGTACATTGGTGACCAACGCCGCGCTGTAGCTACCTGTTTGCGATTTGCACACTGGTCTCTGGATCCTCGGCTTTTTATGGGCTGCTGTCCAAGATGATCAGGCTTGCAGTCATTCCGTATATCAGAAAGAAATTTCATCAAGAGATTTTGCATCGTCAAAATCTTCACACTGATCCTACTGTCACAGTGATGGAAGCCGTTTGAATCTTCAGATCAGTCAAAACCCGAATCATCGGCTCGCTTGGCCCGAGAGGACCGCGACCAGCTGATATACCATGCAATCATGGGCACCGGGTCCAGATTGACCCCATTGGTACAATAACAGACTTCGAAAGTCCATTTCACGAACTCATGCTGTAAGAGCGAAGGGGAAAGGAGAAGACATATGGCGCCTGAGCGCGGCTCCAATGTATCTTCAAGGTTTTTGTGATTGCCCGCGCAGCAACAAACACTTTGCTTCAGTGCTGCCTTGACAAGTCGAAGCCCGTTGATGCTCATCCTCGCCGACCACACAAGGTTGAAAGTGGACCTGTGTTCGACATACATCTTGGATCGGACCGTGAAACTGCTGCTGATATTTGCCGTTGTCACGCGATCGCCCGAGGCCTCACGATAAGTAGAGGAACTCTCATCACATAATCAATATCGCGGGAACGCATTAAGATAGTCTTCGCTTCCGTGTTTCTGGTCCTGCAGGAATGGACCGGACGGCGAATCGCGGTATTAGACTCGCTTCGATCGGGCCGCATGCTCCAAGATGCTGATAAATGGCCATGGAAACGCCTCCAAGATCTGTTGGCCCGTGTCGAACACGGGATGAATGATCTGTTATAGCAACAAAACATGCAACTAGGCATTCACCACCTTGGATTTACCTCTCCAGAACTCGACTTCATGATGTCACAACAAAGACACTTTGACCTTCTCAATCACCTTCCATTGCAATGTAAGCCTTTCCTTGCAATGGCTCGTCATACTTRTCATGATGTGCAATAGGTTCTCYTCTACCAAAARTACTSATGCACAACTTGCTGCGTGCGTATCACGGATTCACGGTCAAGGCCTAGACCGGGCTTGACGGGATCCTTGCGCACCAGGTGGGGATCGCCTGCATATCTTGGAGCGCCTCATTCGTCCGCTTCTCTGCCGAGCAGCATTTCTCATCTGATGACTGCAGACAAATTCTTGCGCRGTACCCACTGTGACTACCAATCAGAATGCGCCACTCTGCACCGTCTTGGCGATTGGCGGGCCTCGTCGCTAATGAGGCGACAGTGTGGCTCCAGTTCTGACCCGCGTGGTCAAACCACCTTTGCAAGCTGTCACACAAAACATTCACTGTGATCTGCTTTGCAACGGAAGGAGTTCGTGTCTCCCGATAACTTGCTTAGTGAACGTAGCACCGGGAAGGTGAGATGAACGATGCAGATGTCCACATGGCATCCAGAGTGGCCCTTCTAGTGCCGTGCTGTTCGTGCTCTTGCCATGTGCCTAGTATGCATGTACAGATACATGCCCGTTCCCTCATCTGCGTTTTGATGAACAATCTGCCTTACCGCAGAGTCATCATGCGGGGTGATCGGACTTCATTATTATCGTCGCTTTCCGTTACTTCTTGTTCCATCTGACCGGTACAGAATGCGCGTGTCTCCCCACTTCAATCTTTCTACAATTGTTTCAAGAATCAGTCGCAATCAAAACACCAACATTTGCCCTTCTGCTACTGCAACCATCCGACTTTGGACTCCAGAGTTTGGAGTCTTCTTACTTTGTTGGACCACCATTGTTGCACGACTCAAGCAGAGTAAGCGCCATGTCGCTTATTGCAAGAGGCACAGATGGCGGCATCGAACGAGGACCATTGCCCCCTGACACAGCGCGAACGTCGATCCTGATCGCCATGTTGACTCTGGCAATCTACATGTCAGTGCTGGTCGAYCTCAAAGTCTTTGCCACCTTCAAGCGACGTAATACGCTCTACTTCTGGTCGCTCCTGGTTGCGTCCTGGGGAATCATGAGTCATTCCTGGGGCATCATCCTCAAATGGTTTGTTGGGAGCTGCCCGTGGGAGGTCAACACCGCTTTTGCATCCTTTGGCTGGTGGGGAATGGTCACCGGACAGAGTCTTGTCCTCTACTCACGCCTGCATTTGGTCGTACGCGATCACAGGGTGCTGCGCAGCGTCCTCATCATGATCATTGTCGAYTTCTGCGTCTTCCAGGTCCCTACCACCATCCTCACCTTTGGCAGCAATCGGCCMAATCCCGGCATGTTTCTGACCGTGTACAATGTGTACGAGCGCATCCAGCTCATCGTCTTCACCCTCCAAGAACTCATCATCTCCGTCATCTACATCCGCGCCGCGTTGAAGATGCTGCTCCCCGGCGACCCAGCCGAAACCCGTCAGACCAAGAAGTTCCTCATCTACCTCAACRTCCTTTGCATCGCGCTCGACATCGCCTTCGTCTGCGAGGTCTACAGCGGCGAGTGGGTCTACAAGACCGGCACCCAATCTCTCGCCTATGCYGTCAAGCTCACCATCGAATTCGTCGTCCTCAACAAGCTCATGGATGTTTATCGCTTGGGGCCCGGCACATGCTTCCACTGCCGCCGCGCCCTCAATTCCTCCAAGCACAACCTCCAGTCAGCAGGCGCGCACGCCGACAGCCGGGATGGCACGAAGCGTGCGTCGACGCATGGGCAATGGCAACCCCCCTCGCAAGGAGCCTGGCCGCGCATGAGCAAGATCCGCGGCGCTGAGCGACTGGGGCCGTTTGAAGAGGAGGAAATAATGGAACATGCGCCGGTGGGGAAGGGGATCTCGCACGCACATGCCGTCTCCACGCCGTCTGATATCGAGATGCAAGGGAAAGAGCAGGATATCATTGTCACCACGGGCATCACTACATGGACTGAGAGCACCGGTGGTAGCAGCAAAGAGCCGTCGATGGAGAGGTGAAACAAGGGAAGGACAATGCCTGCATTACTTGATGAAGACCAACGACTGTACATAACAAAGCAATAAGGGGAGGTCATCATGCGCCATTCTTGGGCAGGGCTGTGAAAGACGCTGGTAATGATGCTCCGTACGATTATAATCTCGAGGCTTGAGTCAGATTGAAGCTGCAATCAGCGGTAATGCAGACCACGGCAGCAAACCTCTATCCGTCCTACTATGCTTGAGCAGAGCGCGAAGTCATCGTTGCTTGATCTCGTCAAAAATGCACGCATCGCGCCTTGACACGACGCAGCACTCTCAAGTATCCACAGATTTGTGAAAATCATCCTCGAGATTCATTTCATTGGGGAGAAGAGGAGCCAGTCTGCTTTTTCTGGACGAAATTGTCCGGAGATCTCGCGTTTGCTTCAACACTTAGGTATCAAGAATCTCGGATTTTGGCTCCTCCGACATTCAATGTGACGCTCAGGCTTGAGAAGTGCCTGATAGTGGGGACTCCAATCATCAGCGTCGGTCTCGACTACTCGAGGCTCATACGAGGTCATCAACATGGCTCAGCGTCCCAGAAACACCACAAACTTTTCGGGCCATTGCAACCGCAAGCTCCCTGAGAGGTCAATCAGAGATTCCGCCTCTTTTGTTTCGTCACATCAACTCGGTCCACGGGTGCCACACCACCCGTGCCCAATGCAGAAAGGCTTCCATTGACGGCATTCAGCGCCTGTCTCAGCTCATCAAGCGTGTAGATCCTCCCTTCATCGATCTTCCGACACCAGACTTCGTCATTCGCGGCTCTGCTTGTCAAATCAGCGCCCGTATGATTCGCCGCTCCTCCRCCCTGTGCGAGGATMGCGTTCCCGTTCGGYARCCCGTGCACAAGGACCATYAAAGTCTCCGCTACCCCGGCGACGTTGTAGCCGCCGTAGTACTGCGGCGTATCTGCGCCCAAGCATCCCGAGACAAGCGGCTTGGCCTTCTCCGCGATCTCCGCAAAGGAGGAAAGCTCCAGAAGCTCCCCGGGCACCATCGCGATGGTGATACGGCAGGAYCCYGAGGTGAAGGTGCTGGGGACTTGCCACTCGTAATCAACCTCGGGAGGCCGGGCGACGAACTCGCGCAGTGAGCGGGCGCGCGCATCATTCAGGGTCAAGAGCCGTAGGAGGCCATTGCATTCGGTTAGAAGGGGGCGGGGACAAACAGGATCGTCGCGGAGGCAAAAGGGGGGATCCGGTATGTCTGTCGATGGAGGTGACCCGAGGGCAAGGCCAGGTTTGCCTGGGACGGTTGCTGCGAATGTTGATGAGAGGAAAGATAGATATTCAATGAAGAGGATTCGCATGGTTGCTTCCCTATTTAGCATTGGACCGTAGAAATGGTCTTTGCAGAAGTGACGATGCGCGTGATTTGCTATCGCAAAAGTTGAAGATGGTGTTGGTCTTTATTGTTTCACGAGCCAAGGGGCTATATACGAGACATGCGGTAATGAAAATACCCAGCAATGAAACCTGGCCTGTTATCTGGGTCGCATTTGCAGGGACCCACAAGATTTTCAGGGGCCAAAGATCATGAAATCTGACCGCTGGCTTATGCGTCGTCGCGTGGACATATTCGGGGGTTGAGAATTTCAAATCCTGAGGTTCGGCCAAATGCTCCTTCTCCAACGGAAATTCGTACCTAAGTAAGTGATGTTGTTTTCGAGGTCAAGCATACTGCTTCTGGCAACGAGTGACGCATGTTACACACTGTAGAATACACGCCTCGTAAGCCCGAACRAATTGGAGCGTGGGGTGMAAAGGAATAGGATAGCAGCTGCTGTTCAAGGGGGTATGAAGCGAAGCGTAGATCCCCATCACATTYACMAACAGAAAYACTTGACACTTTWTGCTCTTATCACCCCAGCWTCAAGAGACCCAGTCCTTGACARATGCGACCGAGATATTGGAAGCAGCGAGGTCGTGCAGTAGTAACATCGCAATTCATGASCTTCGACAGCCTTTCAGACTGGACCATCAATCATAGATATCGTCTTCGGGGCTCTTGGGTGGSGAACGAKCGCCGCTGAGTATGTGAAAGTGGARATGGTATTGGAGAGTCCACGGAGTGTTGTTCGATGGGTCAATATTCGCCTGTGCAACAATTGGTGTGGTCGAGGGATCACGACAATCAATGTTGCATTAAAATCTGGTACGACCATTGCAATGGATGACAACGAAGAGGCGCATACCCGATGTACGCCAGTTTTTTCGACCGCACATTGAATCAAGATGACAACATGGCCGATGCATTCTTGATCCGGTCAGAAACTCCAAGATCCAGATAATTGGCATCCAAGGTATCGCTTCAAAATGTTGAGTATCCCCTCGGTCCCCGAAAGAATTCGGTCATTCTGAGAGAAGAGTCGTGATACAGTTGCTTCCAGGCAAGATCAGACTTGTTCCCCTTTTTCATGTTGTCTCTACGCTGGATTGATTTGCTACTGGTAACTGAAGATGTGGTTCGATCTGTTTATCTTCCAGCCAGCTATCCATCCTCCCCTCTCTACCCCACAAAGCAACCACCATGCCGTTTCCAGTTCCACTGGGCAGCCATCCGGCCGCGCCTCTGGAGATTGGGCTTTTCCCACTTCCAAGAACGCACTCATCGAAAATCTTGTACGCCTGCCCTGCTATACTCTTGAAATCCTCATTGTCTTCATTAGGTGAGCCCTTAGGACGCGGGTCCGCAGTCCAAATCTCCTCGTCGACATCTTCCCCCAGGACACGAATCCAGATGGAAAGGACACAGTCATCCGAAACGTAACGCCTGGGRTTGGCTCTGGTAAGCSGACCGTCGATGCCGGACCACCTTGGGTAACTCCATCGAAAGATCCGGGAGCCGTAGGTTGCGACATCCTCATCGATGAGGAGCTGTATTGCATCCTGGCACTGTACAACGTCGAGGATGACGTGCGAAGGGTTATACCAATCTGGCTCGTAACGACAGTAAGGTGTAACCTCGTTCGTCTTGTTCAAAGATGAGAGCGTAAAGTTGATGGTTGGAGCAAGCTGAAGGGAGGCTGGATGCGCGATGGAGACCTCAGGGTGAAGACTCAGGACAAAGAAGAGTAACGCCACAGCCAACAATGTGCTGGTTGCTTCTGACATGGTCCTAAGCAAGACTGCTGCTGAATCGGAGGACCTGGATGTTGGAACATGATATGGGTGTGACTACCTCTCTGTATAAGCATTGTTCCACCAATACCAAACTTTCTTGATAGTTCGTAAGCCCTAGGTATACTTGTTCGTACTGGGCCTATCGTCGTGCGAGTTGTGAGACAAGGTACGACATGGTCGCGAGACATGGTGTCTTATGCGACACGTCTCACAATTCGATCATGGGAAGTCTCCCACTTGAGGCCTCGAGGGCCAAGCGAGGCTTCACTCATAGTACTGCAAAGAGTGTTATTATCTTCGTCCCACAATGCCTTGCGACACTAGGGATCCTGACAGGCGACTACAGGATTCAAGAATAATCGCGAGTGGGGGCGCGCAGGGCTGCTATTCGGCAAGATCCAGGGCGAGGCCGATCATCTGGGAGCTCGTCTTACCTAGATGAGAAAGTATGATATGATATGTTATGGCTGATCCACTGAATTCTACATCGTTCTCAATTTTGGCATTGAGTCGAAGCCATGGAAAAGAATCGAACGACAAAGGTGAGCACGTAGAAGGCGCAGAAAGCGCAGACGAAGAGTAGACGAAGCCACCTTCGTTCGTCACAATGACGTAGTGATGACTAACACTGGGCAAAGAATTCCTAAAATCTTGGCATCAGTAGTTACGCACATCTACTTGTAGGCATTCGCTAGTCACCTTAAGTTCTCCGTAAAGCTATGAAATCTCCTAGCGGCCATCCCTTGCTCGTGCAGCGGCCAGCTTCGACTTCATGTCGGTCTCGTAGCTTTTCTCTTTGTCCAATCTTGTGCCCTCCTTCAACGCACGCTCAGCTTCGTCGCCCTTGAACTTTTTCAGATACTTCTTGAAAACTTGCGACATCTCAATGACGTCCTTGATATGTCCACGCTTGAGTTTCACCTTCTGCAAGGGTGGGACGGCTGTCTTGGCTTCATGTTCAGCAAGCGCGACTGCTGTCTGAATGGCTATTGATACCATCAGCATGATCCAGAGTTCACTTTCGCCGCACTTGCCGTTACGAATCTCCCGCCCATTCCATTCCACCTCTTCATCCTCAAATATCTCCTTGACATAGTCTGAAGCTCGAGACTCCACGCTGAAATTCTCCTGGTCCTCCATCAGCTTGTCGACAAACTGTTCCCAAATTCGATTCCTGGCGGCGGGGTTCAACGTTTCGTATTTGACCACAAGATGCACACGGCTCATAATGGCATCATCGATCTGTCCGATGCGGTTGGTTGTAAGGAACAAGATACCCCGGTAATATTCCATTGACCGAAGGAACGCTGTGATACGTCAAGAATGATGTCAACAAGCTCTGGACTGTACGCACCCGAAACAAGACTGTTCCTCTGCAAATCACCCGTACTGCGAATCTCGAGGTAGATGTCAGCTTCGTCGATCAACATCACAGCACCCCAAATTTCTGCAAGCGAGAACCACGCGGACAACGTAGATTCGATTTCTTTCTCGTTTGTTCCTACAAATGTGGTGTCAGTGCACGTCTTGAGCGCCTCCTGGGAGCAACTCACCGATGTCAGCACAAGTCAAGGCAAGTAGAGGGCGACCTTCGATGCGATCAGCTTGGTATGACAGTCGAAAAGTAGTCTGTCAAACTCACGGGTGTACTCTGCAATGCACTCCGTGGTGTATGTCTTCCCGACGCCCGGAGGTCCATGGAGAAGGAATATCTGGCCTTCGCCTTTACTCCCTATGAAATCCGCAGACCAGTTACTGCTTTGGCCCCGTTGTTGACCCTCATCAAATCTGTCCGTCAAAACTTTGACCATTTTCAGATGATTATCATCCATCACCAGGTTCTTGATCGCAGACTCGTTGTTCACAACAGATGAGACACAATTGATATCCAGCAACTCTATTTTTTGCAATGTTAGCCCAAGCAGCTACTTTCCTAATTGGTGACCTCGCAGTTACTTACCCCATGTTCGTGACTTGAGAATGAAGCCGGGGACCTTTCGTGGAAAAAGTAGGAAATGATCTGCCGTCAAGACGACGTCTTCTTGCTTGGGGTCGATATCATCATAGCCAGCCCATTTTGATTGCCTCCCTTGACTTCGGATCACGAGACAAGAGTCGCACTCACAGGAGGGTACAACTCCCGGAACAGAGTCATCATCTGTAAGACCTGTTTCAGGCGGTAAATCAGTAGATTTGCTGTAAGACCAATAGCTTGCCGGATCCAGCACAACTCTGCCTACATGCTTTACATCCTCAGTCA
>MSTJ01000445.1:0-15060 GCA_001956345.1 Ramalina peruviana
ACCGACCTCCAGCAGCGGCTGGCAAGGTCGCAAACCGAAGTGGCGAGCGCTCGTCTCTGGGGAACTCGCAAGAACGTAGAAATTGCGGGCTTGAAACAGGACAAGGACACCCTCATCCTGTAAGGGCATAGCGCCATTGCAGCAAAGGATGCGACAATCAAGGACCGGAATCACGTAGAGATTACAACCCTTGGATCTCGATAAACCCCTATCAACAGCAAAAAGCGGAACGACGTCCTGCAGAGTGCGATGCATCTATACATAATCCTTCTCCACGGGGAAAAGGAGGCAGTCAAGACGCTGCAGCTTCGCAACACAGATGTTGTAAAGTACTGGTGGAGCAAGAAGAAGGCATGGACGCTGGGCGGCGACCTGCTCAAGGAAGGAGCAAGAGATCTTGCCTGGGAGGTGTGGAACAAACTTCCAGAGGACGAGGTAGCTGTGGGGCCAGATTGATCAAACTCTATCGCAATGATCCACGGTCATGATGTAGAGGAGAGTCTAACCATGCGATTCACCACGCCACTGCTGCCACCGGGGTGCCACGATATCGAGGCTGAATGAGAGCACAGTGGCTTAACCTTAAATATATAATCAGAGATCCTTCCGCCAGTACTGACCAGCGAGGTGATTGTCCCTTGGCGCGGGTTGKGTGCGCATAATCCTCTTTACGAAAATCTCGAAGGCATCAATCTCTCCGCGGAACAGTTGGAAGCTATTGAAGCTGCAAGATACCAAAAGGAGCTCCAGACTAACCGAGRAAGTGCATGGAAGTCGAGCTGGACCGGCAGAGCTCTTGCTGGATTCGATATRTGGCACCAAAGCCAGAACCGCGAACACAGAAGACCTGTCACACAACAAACGGCCTGCAGGRAAAGCGAYTCGATCTTTGGAAGCAAAGCGAGAATGGCAAATTCGGAAGACTTGTCGCATGAAGAACGACCGCTAAAAAAACCAAAACAATTATTACTACTGACTCCGAATTCAAAATTAGGTCGAGGTGCGCTGCAAGCCCGGACGTGCATTCTCATTCGCCGGCGGAACGTTGGCGGAGAGGTGTGTGACAGTGTTGTCACGATGAAGGAGAGCTCTTACGCCTCCTCAARCACGTCAGAGGACCTCGCAGAAATCGAGCAAGGACCTGAAATGCGCTTCTCGCGTCATCGTGAGAGATTGCAGACATTCGCTCGGCGTGTCGGCGACAGATAGGTACYGTGGAGAGCGCTGGCGCTCGATGGTGGGTGAATCTGAACGTGACTGTCCCTGCTCATCCATACATATATACCCTAATGAAAAGTCATGATCATGCTTTGAAGCAAGTTTGCTCTAGACCAGATAAGTTCCCACGCGCGCTCGAACATCGACGTGAGATAGAAAGTCTTAAAAGGAGTGGTGATATTCAAAACTGCCAGTCTCTCGAAATATCACCATCAAACGCAGTTTTCATAGATCCAAAAATCTCGAAATAGAGGGAAAAGCCGTCAATCCTTGTCGCGCCAACCTTGAGTCGAATAGCTGCTTACGCTGTGTGCATCTGCATCCATAATCCTCTCTTCCAGTCCACCCACAAGTCCTTCCGCCCTTATCCACCCACACTTGGACCGCCTTCTCTCTCAAGCTATCATCCACCACCACCACAACTTCACCCTTATCTCCTCCCCCCATGCCCATGCCCATACCCATGATAATGATGCTGCTGCACCACCTGATTCCCCATCTCCATCCCCATCCCCATCCCCAGCCCCCMCCCCCCCTGCGCCGCCGCAGCCTCCCCCTGCCTCCCCCCCGACCCCGGCTGCTGGTGGTGATGGTCAAAGTACCGCTGCACAGGGCGCGCAGCCCCCGCGCCCCCGAAATCGATATTCAAATTCCCCTTCATCCTGGGGGCCAGGTTGATGTGGTTGACGTTGTGGATGCAGCTGGTGCCCTGCTGCGGGTGGTGGTGGTGGTGGTGGTGACCGCAATCCAACGTGCCTGCGCCGCTGTTGAAGGTGCCGCAGGCGATGCGGTTGCCTCGGCGGCGGCGGCGGCGGTGGTTGTGGCGGTGGACGCGGTATTCGTCGTAGATGTCTTCGTTGGAGTCGGAGGAGGAGGAGGAGGAGGATGAGGATGAGGAAGATGAGGAGGAGGAGGAAGAAGAGGAGTAATAGTCATCGTGGTGGAGGAGGAGCGTGGGGTCGAAAGTGACGTGCTGCTGCTGCTGCTGGATCATGTCGCCGCCGTTGCCGGCATGGCGGTTGTAATGGATGTGCTGGTTGTTGCGGTAGGGTCGTTCGGCGAGCTCCTGAGCTTCGATTTCGCGTTTTTTGATCCGCCGGTCGAGGCGGCGGGATTCTTCGTGCCGGGCCAGGGCGGCGCGCTCGTCCTCTTTTCGTTCTTTTTTGATGCGCGAGGTGCTTGCGGCGGGGAAGGGTTGGTAGCTGGGCTCTTTCTTGATACGCTCGGTGAGTTGGGCGGGGAAGGGTTGGTAGCTACTGCTGCTGGTGGGTTTGCGGTCCGGTTTGGGTGGATGGTGAGAATTTGCGTGGATGTAATAGTTGGGGCCGTGACTGTGGTAGCTGGGGGGTGGGGAGGGGAAGAGCTCGCCCATTCTGGAGGAGGAGGATGTGCCGCCGGTGAGGATGGAAGGGATGGGGGCGGGCATGTGGGGGATGGTGGTGTGGTGGTTGAAGGAGTTCCAGGGCAAGAGGTCGAGACTGTGATGGATGTATGGGGAAGGAGGAGGTGTGTATGAATTGAGAAGAGGAAAGGAAAGGGAAGGAAGGTAGAGGGGAGAGGAAGAGAAGGCAAGAGAACGAATCCCGGAGAGGAACGGCCACATGAGCTGCTTGTCGCCACGGGCATTGTTGAGCCTTGCATGCCGGCAGACTCGGTGAGTCTGTCCAAGAGGATTGGAGTGATGCTGCAGGCGATGATGTCCAGGCGAGAATGTCGCCCGTTCCGATTGGATAGGTAGAGCGTCTCCTCCCTTATACATGCCGGGAGCCGTCAGAGAACCCAGCATTGTATGACAGGCATGCATTGCAGAAAAGCAGGCAACAGACGATGTCCTCGAGATGCATGAGTGGGCGTTGGGCGTCACCGCTCTTGCAAGAAAACAAGGATTTCATTCTTCTAATTCAACGCAAGAATATCGTAAGCTCTATGCGTACTGATGTAATGCTCGTGTGTGATTCTTGATTGAGAAAAGTCGGAGTGTTTCGCTCTCATGTGCGCACGTCTTCTGTCCGAACAATCTCGTGACCCTCCTGATCCGGTGTGATAATGCAGAGCCTCCAATGAAAATGCAATGCTTAAGCAAATATCCCATGCTCCCACATCCGGATTGGAAGATTCCCCAGCGCAATGCATGAATACAAATGAAGACAAGGTACAAATGAAACCTTACAAGAGAGCAATCAATCAAACAMCTTGCCCGGGACTCGGTCCTTGAAGGCCATCATCGTCCTCGGCGCCATTATCCTCCTCGTGTTTGAATTCTTGGATATTGCCGCTCGAGGTGGCTGGTGGGTCGACGTAGGAGCTGAAGTCATAGCCACCAGCACCCATGGAGCCGCCAGTAGACGCATTCATGCCAGAGGTCACTTGACTGTCGGACACGCCCGTGAAGCGCGACTCGGTTGATGGCAAAACATACGATTCGGCTAAGCTTGGTAATCGTGCATGGCCTCCGCTACCGTGGTCGCTGTAGCTTCGGCTCATCGCGCCCAAAAGATTGGCGGCCTCGTGCTGGCTGTAGAGTGTTGCGTTGCTCGTATTGGCTCGCGGTCGCTTGTAGACCCGAGGCGCTTCGTACTGTTCGGTAGCACTGCCGCCCCGCACATGACGATAAGACGGGTTCTGAGGAGCCAGGTAGGGGCTGTCGGTGTAATTGCTGTAGTCCGATGCAAGACTAGGAAGCGAACCACCCGATAGCGGAACGTTGTCATTCAGGTTCGGAGTGAAGTGCGACGTATGAATAGCATGTGGGGACATGGAAGATTTCAGAGCCTGGGGGCCATAGCTGCCTGAAGCGGTCGAGTCGGAAGCAGAGCGGGAGGAGAGATTGCTGTAGTGACTGGGGGAGTCATATTGGTACGACATGGAGGTCCGGGGGGTGCCTCCGAGGGCGCCGACAGTGGATGAGTAGCTTGCAGACTACGGTTGATGCGTCAGTGGTGCGGCTAAATGGAAATTTGTCACGGCGGAACTTACGTATTTGGAGATGATCTTCTTGAGCGCATGGCTGAGAATCTTCCAGGGGAAGACCTTGACGTCCTTCTCGATGTTGCGAGGCTTGGGATTGGGGAAGCCCATGATGATCTTGAAGAACTCTTCACTGTCGGCCTTGCCTTTAGATACTGTCTCTGGGTGGAATCCCTCAAGATTGCGGCGGATGCGGTTCTTCTCTTCGACAGTGAAGCGCATCGCGATCAGTGACTCTAGCAGAAAGATGGTGTCCACGCTCGTCGCGAAGCATTCTTGCCGTTCTTCCCACCAGATGCAACTGATGCAGATGCTGTTCGGTTGACGATCTTCAGGAGCGACGGGTGCGAATTCCACGTTGACCGTGCTCTTGTTCTGCGATCTCGAAAACTGCACCAGACGACGATTCGAGGCCCATTCCTCCGGTGTCCAGTCTTCCGTCATGCTGTTGAGATCCCCATGGATCTTCAGGACGGCCTTTTGTGGATATGAGTAGGGGTTGAATCCCCCAGTAGAATTTCCCGATGGAGTAGAGCTAGGGCTGCCCGTTTGCTGCAGCGTTGTCGTGCGGACCAGAATGGGATTTGAGTCGGAGGAAGAAAGTGCTTGCGTTGCGCCTCCAAAACTAGGAGTCCGGCCACTCAGGGAGGTGAAGTTTGGGCTCCAAGTTGATGCATGGTTGAGGGAAGGCTGCATGAACGATTGAGAAGGCAGCATGCCGGGCATCGACTCCCGATACCTTTGTTGGTGCTGCGCCCTCCCGTACGGTGTGAATCTTCGGTGCATGCTGTTGAGGTCCACCGATTGAAGGTTGTTCGTATAAGCCGAAGACATGTTGGAAGTATATGGGTAGGAGCGATACGAATTGATTGGGGTTGAGGCAGCTGATTCGTCGGATAACTTGCGCTTGCGTGTTATCGTTGGGGGCGTTGATTGGAGCTGGCCGGCCAGATACTCGAAGCGACCAATGTCAACGAGTCCAGCCTCTTGACCGGTCTCCTCCTGCAGCTGAAGGCGTAATTGCACTTGAGATGTCGCTGCTCCCGTCTCGGAATATTGAGGGGCAGTGGCCAGGATCACATATTCGAACGAAGGTCCACTCGTCTCGAGTCTCGTGATATCGACTAACACCCTCTTGCTGGCGAATAGCAGGCTGAGGACCACTGCGGGGCGAGCCTGCAGATCGTAGTCACATCGAAGATAAATGTGAATATGCGTTCCGCCAGTGCCCCGATCTGGATTGTAGGACTTGATCTCGGGTGCTTGCCTGAAGGAGTCGTCGGTCAGCTGCGATCGGCCGGAGTCGTATGAGTTGCGAGCCTGATAAGGAGCTGATGAGCCGTATCCTGTCTGATCCGTGCTGCGTTCTGAGAGGCCTGATTGAGCGTACATCATGTCAATCGATGACTGTGAAGGACGACCGCCACTATACTGGCTGTTGTTTGACCAGCCATAGCCAGATCTGCCGACGTTGAGATCTGTTGCACCATAATTAGAATTGACCCTGGGGACGAGCAAGAACTGTAAGGATCGCTCAGGACAAAGGCTTCGCATACCGTCTAGAGTTGCCGCAGCGTTCTTGCCATCATAGCCCGACATAGACAGCAATGCTGTCTGATAGTCGGGCTTGGGCAACAAGCCACCGCTGTCGCCACTATACTTCAACGCCAGAGTTTCCGCCAGATCGTACCGCTCGCCTACTATGATGGGCGAGTGACGATTCTGTATCAAAACATGTCAGCTTATAATTCTTGCTGGGTAGATGCATCCAGGGCTTTCGTGAYCAGATGAGAAAATAATGAAGTTGCGAGATAGAGGAGATGCCCCGCAATGCCCTTGTGATAAAGGTTGCCTAGCAGCCCTCGCTTGTTGCATTCCACGGCAAGGTAACGAAAAGGGAAAGGCTGAAGTGGCTTACCTCTAAGTCGGGGGGGCTTGGAGAATCCAGCTTGACTGCTGTGAGTTTCTTCCGGAGAAGAAGAGATGCACCTCAGCGCAAGGCTGGCTATGAAAGCGCCCAGAGGCTTGAGGGGGGAGGTCCTCAAATGTAAGGGATGCGGACTTGGGCGATTGCTCCTTGCCGGTGAATCGTCCTGTCAGTATCTCTGGCTGGTGCCCGGAGACAGACAAAGGATGCCAAATCCCAGCGGGAGTCTCGGATGGGTCAAAGATGGTGACGAGGGGTTTGCTGCCCGAAATGGTGATGTCTAGACCTGATGTGAGCATCATGGCGGCGCAAAAGGGGGATTGACAAATTGTAGGACAATGAGATGAGGCTACTCACGTGTAATATATAGTCCTTGCGGTTTGCTCGAAGTGGAGATGATGGAGCGAATGATCGTTGATCTGGTGGCGAAGCTGAACAAATGTGACCTGGTGGTGAGTTTGGTGATGAATGAAGAGGGCGATGCTCATGCAAGGGAGGTGGAAGTGCGGCGGATGCTGTACCTTTTGTGACCTGATCCACTATCCCACGTAATTGATAAGTTCAACCCCACATGCAAGAATGATCYAGCTAGCCGACAATTCCCTGTCGGATTTTTGGGTAACCCGGTCGCGCGAGTAATATCGTCAGGTCGCAAAAAGGGACTCCGCCACACCGAATTAGACGACCGATAGTGCGTAATTACCTCCGGAGGATTTTGCTGGAGTGGCCGCTGGAATCAGAAGCGACGAGAGTTCCCAAAGTCAAAAGTCACAATCAAGCGCGCAAAGAGAGAGGTGGGTAATGCGCGATCCAAGTCGAGTGGTGGGGTGGGCGCGGCTATATGCCACAGACCAAGTCTACTAGGCTTTCGGTATCTCGGTCGACGGGACAGACGCTGCTGGGCTGTGGAGACGGGACAGATCGAAGGGTGAAGACGGCAGCAGCAGAAAGTGGATCATAAATATAGAACTGGTCGATCGATATAGGGCACGGGTTGAAGTCATGAAGAGCAGCTGCGGCTTGTGTTTTAGGGTGAAAGAAAGTTGTCGATAGAATGGTCCTTCATTTGAAGCCTTGACACTGATGAGATATCACGAGGGAACGCGTATGACCATCCAAGCTCACCCTGGAAGCCAGAGTAGCAGAAGCTGGAGGCGCAAAGCTAGTGATAAGCAGTGGGGGAAGGATCTGGCATCCTTCCTTTTTTCCACTATCGCATACAGCATCATCATGGATAGTCCTTGATCAGCTAATTCTAAGGTGTATGTTGTGATGGCATGTCTGTTGCTGACGCATGCATCATGTATGCTTCAGAGATTTTCTCCCTGTTGTTCGTGGTGCATCTTTTCTCGGACGCGTATGAGGTTTGTTTCGAAGAGTGACCCATTGGCCAAGCCACCTCAGAGTTGCGACCAGGGTGTTCACAATCGATAAGCATCCTCCGGACTAGCAGTAGCTCAAACCAGACCATCGGTGAAGGAGAGGCAGACTTGCCCTGACTTTGACTGGACGGGATGAAGATGATCTGAGGCAAGGGGTTGGTGTTTTGCTGTCAAACGGCTATTCCATTAGAAAGATAAAAATAGCAGCCGGAGGATCGCCGTAACCTTACAGAAAAATCAGCGGGGTGATGTATGATTCGTGGGGGCCAGYCGGTCTTACCGCATTTTCCTTAGGCCATGCGTCTTAGTGTTTCACCTGATCTGGGTGGCTTCCAAATCCCTATCTAATCGCGCCTATGAGGCTCTCGCTTCTCTCCAGACCGGAGATCGAGATACAGAGAGTCCACTTGCCTCAGTTCCTCCAGTCCCACTCCACCGTCTATCGCTTAGAACTATTTGTAATCCCACAATCCATCACCAATCCTCACCGCATTCCAGGGTCAAAATGTTGTCATCGTCAAGCATCCCACTTCCGAATTGATAAGTTCGCATAAGCGAACTGGAAAATGGCCTAGAGTACTGCGATAGCTGGGATAGCTGGTCGTTGCATCTTCTGTGCATACGTACGTATCTTCCACGGGATACATCCTTGTATACCCGCTCGACCCGTCAAGGAAAAATTTTCATCAAGAGCTGTCCCTGGTTTCTTGACGGCCTGGTTGCTATCTTTAAACAAGGCTCAAGAACTACTGAAGGAGGTGTGACAGCCGCCCTGTGCTCTGTCCGCTCCCCGGAATGATCAAAGGGATATGGCATCCGGTCCCGTGGACTGCTGATCCAGAATCGATAGAATCCACGCCCAGCAGTCGCAATCAACAAGCGCAAGTAAGATGAGAAAGTACAGAGTCTGGAATTTTCGGTCGCTCCTCATCCGTGTATCGCACGAGATGCGCGTCTCTTTGCCTTTGGCCACTCACCACAGACCGACCTTCTTCCTGAAGCTTGTTCACTTTTTCTTTGCCTACAGAGTTTTGATGTAAATGCGACTGGCACTCCGGTGAGCGGAGAAAGCCACCAATCAGCATCGCGTTTCAGATTCCGCACTAGCTCCCGGAAATTCCTGCTCCAGCTGTCGGCTACTGTTTCCATCATCCCTCCTTCCCTTTTCGGGAATGCGCTCTGAATAGCAGAATGCGATACTGCTTCACAATGCCACGGCAACAAGAGAACCTTCAATCGTAAAATTAAATCTGAAGCTTCATCTTGAGATAGATGATCTATTTCAGTAACGAAACATTAAGTATGTATGTTTGATGATCCCTCCATATTCCATCCAGGGGAGAACGAGTTGAATTTGAGGGGAAATGATTGCTTGCAATATTCTCTTTGTCGCACGCGTATTTGAATAATACCATCTGGGCAAGGAAAACTCGAATAGAGCCTTCGTGGATATGTCAAGTTGATCATGGTATCGCCGGCCATCTGTGCGTCGCCGCTAGCAATGCGCTCCAGCGAGTCTTATTCCGGTCTCTTGCCGGCCTTGCTGATCTCTCAAAACGCTTACTTGAACATTCGCGGCAATGTGCCAGCAGGGAAGCCAAATCTTCTACAAGCCGTAAGGCCCGTTAGAATGTCGGAGGAGAGTCGACTTACGTTTGTGCGCATTGTACAAATCAGTCGCTTGTTCGAAGCCAAAAAATGAGGTGATGCGAGTATCCCCACGGAATCTACCTCGAGATGTCTAATTAATGTCTCGTGCGTAGCGATTTCAGGTCTCGACGGGAAGTGCGAGGCCTTTTTCAAAGAGCTACCATAGGCTCTGGTGGCCATTGCGGAGGCTTGGGTCTGAAACATCCTATCAGCCCTTAGTTCCATCTATGGGCCTATGATGACGCGCCCAGCTTGACCGTATCGCCACAGTCCATAAGGCCCAAAGAGGCCCAAAGAAGTTCTTTCATGCACGAAACTAAACTTCCGAATGGTCTTAGAGCACTGCCCTGACAATTGTCCTATTCTCCGCCTATCTTTCCTTCAGCAATTAATCTTACCTTGACTCAGATCTTTCACTGTTCCACATCGAAGTTGATTACAAGTCTAAAGGGACTCAGAAAGGCGGGGTCGCTGGTAAGCCAGCCTCGTGATGGTCGATGGCATCGTCACGAGGACCTGGATTGCACAGCCCGTCGCCTGTATCGCAGGACCTAAGTTCAATTCTCAGGCGGGGTCGATGCTCAAGCGCTGAAAATTGATAGTGAGGCGACGATGGATGCTCACTCTTGTCCGAACGCTGGACGTGGCCGTTGCATCATGGTAGGTGTGCAGTACAAGGGGCTAAAATACCTCATCCGCCAGACCCAGACAACACAGAACTGCTGGCTGGCTTCCAAAAAAGAGGGCTACCCGTCTGTCTCCGTGCGCATATGCTGCCCTCCTCGATGCTCTATTAGTGCTGGGCATCGAGTAGCGTATAAGGCGCTGTAATGTCTTTGAAGAGGATTGTGACCCATAGCATTCCGGCTGCAATATGGTGACCTCGAACTGAAGAATCGTCCTACCATGGCTGCCAAAGAAGCTCAATTGCCATTTTCTCTTCATCTCGCTCCCTTTGCCTTGCCTAAGCTTCTTGATGCGTCTCAATCGACCAATACCTTCCTCGAAGAAGAGATCCGAAAGCATAACGGAGATTGCTGCGAGACTCCCGGCACATCCCCATAAGGACACCCAGAAAGTATTCCTGCAACCTCGAATTCTACCTGCTGCGTATGCAGCATGACCCAGCCATTGTGGACAATTAGGTCCAAATCCGCAGCCAGCCGGCGATGACACAAGAGATGATGATTGCAAAGCTGGCCAAATACCCTATCTCTCTGACACCCGGCTTTGAGGGGCTACGGCCATACCCCTTTGATGCAAGGGGCCTACTACAAGTCCTCCGAAAAGCTCAGAACGTCTTGCAAGACTGGCTGTGAACGAGCTGGATTATGATGATCTCCATGCTCTCTTCAATCCAATAAGCGAGTCATATAACATCCCACGACAACATGAATGATGTCCCCCTCCCCGTCAGCCATCATCGACCGGCAAAGTAACAGTCTACATTCGACAAAGCTGCTCCCTGTCACAAGATCACTCGACATAGAAAGATGCACGTTAGGTCGCATGGCCCCGGGAAAAACGCTATTGCACAAGGGATGCCCAAAGGAGGACCCATGTTGGAGCATTCCATACATCCAAGGACTGAAGTGCTATTAACTAAMAATTTCTGTTTTCAGAGCCGATTAAAGTGAACATGCGGAAGAATCATCTCCTTATCTACAGCAGCTCAACGACAAAGGCATCCCCTCTCCCAGTTTACGTCCAACGTAAGCATGTGCGCTACTCAAGACATCAGACTCATCACTGACTTGGGCGTGGTGTAGTCACCCACTCAGTAAGCATGCAAAGCCATGCACAATAGCTCGGTACACCATCTGACAGCAAAGTTGTGACACTGCCAATTACTCGACCCCGGCTCCTTGAACCATGGTCAATTTTATTCCACCGGCGGCTTGGTCCATATCCCAACGCTGACCAGCTCTCAGCCCGATTCTCTCCCTTGTCTGGACTTATCGAATGATGCCGCCGCTCCAAAGAGTCAGGCTTTGGGTTGTACATCTGTAAAGAAAGCCTCATGGGGCTGGGATGTTGCAAGCGATCGCGGTGTCGGTTATGTCATGTGTGAACGATGATCGAATAGCACAATCAGTTGTTATCTTGCGCAGGTAGTCAGCGTGTCACCGCCCATCCGCGCTGTGTTTCACACCGGCTCTACCTCATTGCGATGATTGACCATGAACGATCCCGGAGAAATTGGCGCCGCTTGTATCGTGTCATGGCGTGTGTGACGGTGGTAGTCGAGACGCGTGAATGGTACAATCGGACAAGCATTCCTAAAACCTATTCGCTGACATCATGAAAGCATCCGATGTATTGTTGCTGCATCAAGTTAATCGTCAATGCTTTCGATTTCCATTCCCAGCCTACTTGCACAGTTTCGTGATCGCTCAAAAAGATAACATTCTCCACATAATGCCGTGATCACCTTTTCAGCATACTGCCACGTCGTTTCATGGAGAACGTCCCAAGAGACATTCTCCTTCACGTCGTTTTCCTCTTTACTGTTGATGCCAAGTCGTCGGAAGGAGCAAACGTTGACCACGTTCTGCTGTGCATTCAGAGACATCAGATAAATATTATCCTGACAGCTTGAGATCGGAAAAGCTCTACATCGTCCTAGGAGACTTTCGTTTGTCATAATTCTCTTGCTACAGCCGATGAGGTGCCTCCAAACAGAAATTCTAGTCGCGTGATTTATCGTGGGCTCAATATTATACGACGTCAACCCTCGTGTACTTCATTCGAGAAAAAGGTTCTGACAAATTGTTCACTTCCTGGGTGTCCGTATGTGATGTAATGATTTCAGCGAGATGTGACCGATCGTCGAGGCTGCATACAAGAAGATGAGGTCGGCAATGAGCATGCTCACGATTGCATAGTACAGTTTCTGGCGTCGGCTTGGGTCTCCGAGGGCCGTATGCTTCTTGGAATTGCAACTGTTTTTGACTCGGGACCTTTGCTGTACGTGAGTATTGTGTTCGAGAATCATGCACATAATGCAGCAGTCTTCCAGCCTCAGCAGGAACGATACACTCTGCGCATCTCTCCGGTCATGCGAACCACGGTGTCGACTTGCTCCCAACACCATACAGCAGGGTTTCTAGGCTTGAATTGATCCTGACCCGGGTTATGTTATCCAGGATGGACAAAGTTGTGTCGTCGCTGATGTGTGTTAGCATCATTCGCTTTCAACACGCCCTCATACGACAAGGCTTTGTGAATTCTTTCGAGGCAAGTCGAGCACTACTCATTACGCAACACTATCTTATTGTTCTCGATAGCATCACAACTTATCTGATGTCAAAGATGGCTCTGACTGCTTTGTGTTATCTGTTCCCATTGTTACGTTTTTTTCTTTTACCCTCTCCCTTATATTCCTCTGCCGTTCCTTCTCTTCTCTCATAATCACATTGTCTTCCATTCTCTTCATTCTGAACAACCACCCTCGAACTTTCACAACTATTCTCCAACCTTCAAAACCACTCTCCGACCTTGACAACCACTCGCCAACCATGGTAAAGAAAGCAGTCGTCCACAAGAGGAGCGGCGGGCGCCCAAGGACATTCATCGGCGTCATCCAGGGCGTGACGCGCGACCTGCAGGCTCAACGAGAAGCACGCGAGCAGCAGCGTCGCGAGGACCGCGAGCAGCAACGTCTCGAGGACCGCCTTTGCGAATCACTTAGACGGACCGACATCACCCCACGCCCATTATCAGGTTCTCGCTATGACGATGATCTGTTCGCATCCGGCCCTGACCGGCGCCATTCCCTCACTCGAGGGCGTGGACCGTCCTACGATTATGATCGAAGCTATCCCTCACCTTCACGGCCGCGACCGAACTATTCTTCGCGGCCGTACCGATCGCCCTCCCCACCACCACGCTACTCTGCCTCAAATCCCCGGTCCGCAGGTCTACAACGCAGCGCCACATTGAGGGAAGATACGCGTACCCGCACGAGGGATTTCCACGATCGCGATCGTCCATCCCGCCTCTCATCCGTCCCGGAGAACCGGCAACCTCATTACCGGGACCTCGAGGTCCGCGCCATCGAACCTGGTGATAGGCCCCGCCAGGTCCAGCTCGGCCGCCGCTCAACCGTGACGGGGAGACAGAATCCTCGGGGCTCGCCGGCGGAGTTGCGGGGGGATTATCCGCCGCCGTCGTATGAGCGGACGAGGGATACGGCGCGGGATTCGGGGAGGGGGCGTGAGCGGCGCATGCCACTCCCAGAAACGATCTATCATTGAGAGGGGGGAAGCCGTGTCAACTTGAGTGCTTGGAGTTCTCTTTCGGAATAAGGAGGATGAGAGACATGCAGGTTTTGAGAGCAGTGGTATGGGCCTGTACGGTCTTTTCAAGGTGATCGTGTGTCTGGGGGTTCAAGGAGAAGCGGGCACAGAGCAGGCGTAGCAGGAGTCGGTGAACAGATGTCCAAGATACTACATGCTTTCTACTCCCACATCCGGAGAATACCTCCCATTATGAGTCCTCGTTTGATGTCTTCCAAGATGTTGTTCTATTGTCCCTTATTCGCCAGATTTGATGATCAACTATTTGTGAATGTAGGACCAACGGGGATTTAGACATAGAAGTCACTACGTGGATAGTTCTCTCAGGTGGGTGCCGACAGTGCGCATTGGGACGAGTAGAAAACATTGAAGGCAAAGCGGGCAAAAAAAGGGGCAATAAGGGGTCATTTGCGGTGAGCGGAGAAACCTTTTCCCGGGGCTTCGACTTTTCAATGAACGGATCCTCGGATCTCAAGTCCATGCTACGTTACATCGCTGCCAGCCACTCAAGAGGGTTTCAAGACGTTCCCAGAGACGGAATGAGACTATTTCTCCAGTCGAATTCCCTGTGGTGCCCGCTACGAATGAATTACAACCATTGTGTGTCGACTGAAGTTACCACGTGTCGCGTTTGCCCAAAGCGCGGGAGATCAGACTGTATCTGTGCCCAGGCATCCATCGTGACATGAATCTATGAGTTTACAAGAAAATGCATTGATGTCATGGCAGCATCGCGTTGGAATGATATGCCTGGAGAAGTCTTTCATTGGGAGCTATGACTGCTATCCTAAAGTCGGGATTGTAGATCCTCTCTTCGCCAATCCTCAATTTCCTTCCAAGCCAGCCCCGCTTTCGCTGGGGCATCTGATATTAGGTTCAGGTTGCCTTACATGATGGCAGTCCAAAGAGAAGGATGTGGTGAATATCAGGATTCGATCGAGGCTAAGAGCTCGGGGAGCCTACATTTTCAAGCTCCTGTACGCCCTGTGGATACGCCACCGCGGCTCTGAAGACGGCCGTTCCCACCTTGCCAGTCTGCACCGAGAGGCTGAAATACAAGAGTCTCATGTTATGGCAATCCCTTTGGGGTGACGTCAAGTGTGATGGGTCCCATGTTTGTACTACTTTGTTCAGCTATTGATCGCCTCAACAAGAATGGTATTGGATTTGCGAGTTTATCGTGCTATTCAACAACCATTTTTTCACACACCACAAGACATACGCAGTCGCGCACGATGGCACGAAACAAAGTAAGCATTTTGCTCGTTATCAGCCATCATCCCTCTATCTGCATCCCTTTCAGTCTCCTTCTTGCCCAAGTCTGAGGCTGTCTTCACTTGTTCAAGTCACCTTAACAACATTACTAGAATCCGTTCACAGCTTGCTGAGCCAACCACTGGACATCGTCAACCTCATCCTTATGAACGCACACATATTGCACCCAGGCTTTTTCTGGGCCCAAACCCCTCCCTGTCAATTCATTCTCCAGGTTGACAGCGTCTCTGATCACATCGATGTTCCCCATATTAGCAGGCTCCAAGATAGCGCGACTGTCGGTCATGGTCCTTGCCAGATCCAGCGAGCTTGTCATGATGGTAATAACGAAGGTTGGAGCATT
>MSTJ01000446.1:0-13363 GCA_001956345.1 Ramalina peruviana
ATGATAAATTACATGATAAATTACTGTCAAAACACTGCGACCTATATCATGTCGAGGACGTTCATCCCTCACACACCTCAGCACACCCATCCCATCTCTCCCTCAAACCCAACAAGCCATTCAAACCCCACCATACCTTCCGCCTCCCATTACCCCCCTTCCTGAAGGCGAGCGGCTGCACCACTACCGTCAACCCCGGAAAACGCAAGCAGTGAAAGCCTCCGTATGTAACCGGTCTAGAAGAACATCGAGCTTGCCTACCCTCCAGCAATGGGAAGAGAGGACGGGGAGAAAAAGGCCACGGAGTAGCCTCCCCGTTGCTGTTGCGGAGGACTTGTTGGCTTATTTAGGGGGGGAGGGTCCTGCCAACTGGTCGGTAACAGCCTGAATGATCGGCGGCGGAATATTGGGTCGTGTGTGTACGAGAGCGATATGCTGGATTTACCCCAAGTCTGCTGTTGGGTTTTTTTTGGGACACAAAAAACCATAGATTTGTTCCATGGTGATCTGGAGATGCCGGGAACTCCTCTCCCTGGTCGAGTCCATCGTTTAGCATCACTTGATCATATGGAATCAAAGCCAGAAGAGTCACGTGCTCAAGGCTTGATATGATTCCTTCCATTAGAAGAAAGATATGCGATGTTACCTAATTGTGCTTGGCACAACCGAATGCAAAACACCTGACCGAAATTACCAAAACCAAATATCACCTCTTTACGCTCCACGGAATACCCACCATCTCACCCCTGGAACCCTTGAATGGAGTCTTTGCATCATGAAAACTTCCACATATCAAAGCACAAAGCCTTCTCACCACGTCCTCCCCTCCAGCGATTCGTGGACTCAAATAACTCCCAACATCCCTGGATGGTCCATCCTCAGCGCACCAGGAATTCCTCAGTCACTTCCCAACCAGCAACATCCCACGGCTCATCCCAGACGACACTACACCTGTCCCCCCCGTGCCGGTGCTGAACAGCCCAATCAATTCTCCACAAAGCCCCAGGACATCGAATGTGCCCCCCGGCTCGGATCAAATTCCAGCGCATCTGGGCCACAGGCAAACAATCAACCCACGGATGACGAGCAACCCGGGTCTTCAGATCCGTAGGTCATAAACCTCACAACAAGGTCAAGACGCATTTTACCATCATCATCATCATCAACGTCTGCCGCGCAGGTGGACAGGAGAAAGCGGATGTTGCATCGTCCTCCATGAATTATGTCAGATGGGAATCCCCAGCGTCTCGAGAATTTGCTGATGAGAGCGCGCGCGCGGAACACGTTTGATTTTGACGAATGACCATTAGCGTGTCGCTCCGAGGAGATCCCTTCATCGTGGAAGTGGTTTTGTTGTGGCCTACTTTTTGGAAATGATGAGGGACGGCGGGACTATTCTAGATTGCCTGGTGCATGTGCGGCGGCTGTGCGAGCACGCTCGCCGGTCTCTGGTTTGAGAATGACTGGCAGTTGCATCGGGGATTTCAAGCAGACCCACATGTGATTGAGAGCCAAAGGGAGGTATGATTCGTAGGTCTGACTACCAGCGAGCTGATATCCTCAGGCGAGCCGGTCGAGCCTGACGAGCTGGTTTCCTTTGGCGCAAGTTTCTGCTCGATCGAGCCCTGTTGCCCGGGAGAAATCATGTGATGGCTGAAGAGCCTTTCTTTTCCGTGCAGATTGGGGGAAGCACGCATCATCAGACTCTTTGTGTCACGTACGTARTACGACTTGCTGCAAAGAATGAGAAATGTGCCAACGCCAAGCTCTCTGGTGAAGTCGATATTGCGCCTTCCTTCGCTCAGCCGCGCTGGCCAGATCCGCCCAAACATCCTCTGGTCCCCTGATTGTATCTGGCTGTGGCATATACTGCGGGACAATCGACGCGGCGCACGTTGGCTCGGCCATATTCGGAAGATATGGATATCGCACTTGCGACTTGCTTCCGTCTTAAGGACAAAAATATGCGGCCTGCTTACGGTCCCCGTCCGGGCCCCGGCCTAGCCTCATTGCAGCCCTGAAGTGGTTGCCCCCATAGATCAGCTTTGCTGAGATCCTAATGTTTATTCGGAATTAAATAAAATTTATTCGGAAAAAAAAAATTTATTCGAACGTAAATAAAATTTATTCGAACGTAAATAAAATTTATTCGGATTTGAATAAAATTTATTCGGAACTAAATAAAATTTATTCGGAACTAAATAAAATTTGTTCGGAACTAAATAAGATTTATTCGAAGATAATAATATTTTATTCGAACGAAAATATATCTTACTTTCAAAAAAAAAAAGCCGAGGTCGGGACACCACCGGAGTTCTCTCTTGTGCGTTTAGTAAATGGTTGAAGTCTTTGTTTAGGGCTCAGGGTCCCCATTGCAAACGCGGTGTTTTTGGGCCTGTGACAGTGGGAGCATGCGGGGGCCGGGCATAGCTGCATGTGGGTGAGGAGCTTGCCCAAAGCTCGGGTTCTCCATCGCAAATGCGGTGTCTTTGGCCCAGAGCAATGGGAGCCTATAGAGGTCAGGCATCACTTCTTASCGGTGAAGGGCTTGCTCAGCTCTCAGGTTCTCCATTGCATATGCGGTGTTTTTGGGCCTGTCATGGTGGGAGTCTCTAGAGGTTAGGCACGGCCTTAGATGGACGGAGCTCTTGCTCACCTCCCAGGGTCTTGATTATAAAGGCGGTGTTTTTGGGCCTGTTACGATGGGGCATATGGATGCATCGCGTCTCCTCATTTGTGAGGTGAGTGGTGAGATAAGTCGTAGAATATTCTTCAGAAAATATAAAATATTCTTCAAAAAATATAAAATATTCTTCCGAAAATATAAAATATTCTTTTAAAAATATAAAATATTCTTTCGAAAATATAAAATATTCTTTCGAAAATATAGAATATTCTTCAAGAAATAAAAAAAATTATTCGAAGAAAAGGTTTAATTCTTAACGTATATTTCTCTGGTCTTTTCTTGTGATTCCAAAACTCCACAGCGCTTTTCCGCCGAGCAGACTTAATATCCATATTGGTTTCAGCAAGTCGTACAGCTCTAAAAGGCACAGTTCAGACACGTAGGGTTTGTGTCAGGTATCAGGCGTAATGCAGCGCTTGAAGTCGCATACGGCTCATGACTTCACTTCCTACAAGCCGCTAGCCGAGCTTTAGTCACCGGCGTCTATATWATTCTCTTGGTAGGCCAAAGGCTCTCCTTGTGTAGAGCTATCTAGATTCAGCCCGCGAGGACTCCTATGTACGCTGCCTTCTYGTTGCTCATCAGTTTCTCCCAAATCGATCCCATTCTTGYTCCGCCTTGGCCAGAAGTCTTCGGCATTGTCATTGACTCCTCCCCTCGCCTCTGCCTCTTCCCTCCAACAACCCAACATCTTCCTCTCCTCTAGCACTCGCCTCCCCATTCTCCCACTCCCACCCCTCTTCCATCTCCRTCCCACCTYCTCCCTCTGTCACTACGTTACGCGCCCTATCCTTTGCCCCTAGGCCCCTCACCTCCTCCTTTCCCTTYCCCACATCAACCCACCACAGCACCCCAGCGGGCGCCRCAACCAGCACCGCCAAGAACACAAACGCCAACCGGATCTCGCCCGTGCCATCAACGATCCTGCCCACAATCGCCGGTCCAATGGCACTACTCCCCTTGTCTGTGACCGCATACAGCGCAAAAAAAGCGGCTTCCCTCCCCGGAGGCACGAGTTCCGCCGCGAACAAKCCGCGGCAGTAGGAGCTYAGCCCGCCCATCACGAAACCGTGGAGTACGGCGAGCGGGTAGATTTCCCACCAGGCCTGCAACCCGCCCCAGCCCCAGTTGCGGAGGAAGGGGAGGATGTAGGGGAGGAGCGAGTAGAGCGGTATCAGCTCCATTAGCGCGATCATCGACAGGATACACTGCTTTGAGGAGAGGCGGAAGTGGCGTTGGATGTGCGGCCATGCCCACGCGCCTAGGATGCCGGATGTYGTGGTTGTGATGGAGAGGGCGGCGATGCCGAGGGTGGAGAGGTGGAGGGTCGTTCGCGCAAAGAGGAGGGCGGTACCGGAGACGGTGGCGATGGCGTCGGAGAGGAGGAACCATGATAGGAGGAAGAGGCGCGTCTGGGTTAAGGTTAGGGCGAGGCGGAGGGTGGAGTAGAGATTGCGCCAGGCGAGGGTGAAGCGGCTGAGAAAGCCGCRGATGCGTGAAGATCTGGTGGGTTGCTGGGGGAATGGTGGACCAGGTCGGGCGCGCAGCCAGAATGCGGAAGGGATGGTGAAGAGAAACCAGCAGAGGCCGACAAGGAAGAGAATGAGGCGGAGTGGGATGGTTGGYGAGAGCTGCACTTTSAGCAGTTTGGTAAGAATGAGSAGGAGGAGAATGCTGAGAAGCTGAACGGATACTGCAGCGATATAGCCGAGAGCGACGCCTCGGGAGGAAATGGTCGTWGAGAGGGTGCTAGATTGAGTCACACCACTCTCAGTAAGGTGAACCAATCGCTCATCCGACGAAAGGTGCTCGTTATCGTCTACGAAACGGYCCAAATTGTTGCCTGGAATAGCTTCGCTTCTCATGGTCGYGGTCCGTGCAAGACCCATGCCGCCCTTTTGCGTGGAAACTTCTCTTCCATGTACSGTAACATGATTCTGAACGAGCAGAGGCAAGAAAGAGTTCAATATTGCGAAGCTAGACCCGAGACAAGATACTCCAACAATGACTAAGACGGAAGCCAGCACGTAGATGCTGGGAACAACGAATACGAACAGCATGCTAGATGTAGCACCAGTGAAGCCGAGGGCGAGAAGCAGTCGTTTGCGATAGCGRCCTAGGGATCATGAAGCTATCAGCACTCGGAAAGCACACTATTGCCCTTCAAGAGGCGATTTTGAATCAGAACCAACAACGCGAATTTAGGATGCGAAGCATGATGTTGACTGCCCGTGAGTGATTTRGTACCTACCATAATCGGCGAAGCTCCCCAAGCTGATGAGGACAATGCACTGAACAAGTACAGCCAAAGAAAATGTATACATGGCRAAGCTAGCGGTCGTAATTTCGTGTCCAAATGGACTGATAATACATTGGTCGTCACTTCCAGCGCTACCGTCAGCTCGCCTAAAGACACGCTGAGTAGTTGACGAAGGTTCGGATGTGGTAGCATCGGGGCTTATGCATGGCACGCTTCTGTCGGAATAAAGGACGCCTCKCCCACGAGCTAATTGTTCAAGAGTTACTGGTAAGAAGGATCCTGTCAATGTCATGTTAGCAATCGTACAGGGTGGACCACAAGGATGATGAAGCCTAAWAAGCCTTTCACTAAGGGCAGATTTTTGCGAACAATGCAAGCATGACATATGCGAATAAGKGAAACKGAGCAGAGTCCATGTGAGCTCTCTAGGATGGAAAGCATGCAACTGAAGTTATCTTGATGGAGGTGCTCCAATTTGAGGATGGAGAATTCAGTCAACGAGAATCGACGATTGATCAATTGCCCGCTATCTTGTGATCACGATCACAACTAGTGGAAAAGTGATGGCAAAGAATGACCAGAGAATATGAAAATGCATTTTCTTGACTAGGGTCCAAACCATCGACCAGGTTCTGAAACGGCTGTTGACTTCTCATAAAAGCTTGCTGTTCTTTCTCCAATGGCGCCCCGAGGTCGCAACACAAAGTCACCATATTATGGCATTTCACAGAACAAGAGTTCAGACTCACCGACACCGCACACTGCAAATATTTCAGCGGCAAGCCCATAGCAATACCATCCCCAAATCTCGCGCGACGTAGTTGGACTGGTGTCTTCGCCTTCATAGGTCTCTTTTCGCGTGTCCAGCCTTCCACGACCTCGAACAATTTCAGCAGACTCCTCGCTGGCTCTTCTGATCCGGCTTGTGCTTCGACTTCGAAGGGTTCCGGTTCCTTCCGACTGCATCCTGATGTATCATTCCCGAGAGCTGTCAGAGGACAGAGGACAAGTAGACAAGAAAGAAGTAAGATTTGAAAGCATCTGCAAATAATAATTCAGCGCTCACGGAGCTCTATGATCATGGGATGTATATGCATGCAGCGAAACATTATGTACAGTTGAATCTCTCATGGAAAAGTCTTCATCCGTAGGCCGACCAAGCGCTAAGCTCATCCGGTACTAGCTCCGGCTCGTCTGAAAAGTCAGAACTCAGTTGATGCTTGACGAGGGTGGTCAAGGCTGGTCCTCAAATCCGAAGAGAAACTGAATTAACTCTTGGCGAAGCTGGTACGAGCAGGATCCTGGGTTTTCATAGTCATTCCTCGTCCGAGCAGACTCAATCCTTGCGTTTCGTCACCATCAAGACCATGAGACGAATTATAGAGAAGACTTCTGTATTCACCACGCTCTCATCTATTCCCGTCGGGGTTCATGTGTGTCTCGGTAAATTGCATCCTTTTTCGAATCCTCCATCAAGCTCGCTTCTCTGTGAGTTCTTTCGAAACATGATTCTCGTTGTGAAAAATATTGAAGTGAGAATCGCCAGTAAGAAGCGTCTTCTCTGCCATCTGTATACTTTCCGTACATTTTGAAAAATCGTTCACACGCTGCTAAAGCAAATCCAATTAAGCTATCATAGCCATCTGCAGCATGTAAATTGTTCAGAGAGACGAAACACTGCACCTCCTTCTATCGCTCCAGGATAAGTGGAGATTCCATCCGTGGTTGGCTGTCACGAGCCTGGCGGTAATGCGATATCTGATGAACCAAGTACCCTGTCACTACCGCTGCTCTTGGGGTCCAAACGAAAGTAGATTTTGCAAGGCCTGGACACAATCTATTGACAACATTGGGATTAAGCATAATCTCGGACCAAAATGCAATCACGTACGCCGGTCCATGAGTAGTCATTTAAGAAGTCTGCCCCGGTGTGATCGATGATTCTCGCTTCCAAACATGACTCACCTGGTCAGTAAGAAGGAGAGTAAGGCTTCTTGCGATTCACGCAATCTTCCGAGGCTTTTYTGAAAGAAGCGACTTGGCCTGCAATCACATAGGAAGGCGATGAAKCAGCGTCTTGTGACAGGACTTGACTTGGTACCTTAGCCTGCGCCCTATTCCCAACTCCGCCCTAGCTTCCTGCGCCACAGAACCGATCAGGTATCTTTCTTCGCTTCTCAGCTGTCCTTGCATACTCTATYGCAGGAAACGACTTAAGAGGCAAGCTCATAGAAACATTTGACGCGGTAAAGTTCCACCATTCGGACTCATCTCTCCCACCAGCTGCTTCAATTAGAATTGATGGCTCACCCTGCAGAAGCAAGAATCAGGCTGGCTCCACAATYACGGCCTCGTATCGACGCAACGATCGACCCATGTGCTTTCGTGTCTGGCAACAGTAAGTCTACGAGATGCAGTGTCAGGACGACTGTCCRTCCAGGACCTCTGCCAAGTTTCTKGCTCGACAGACTCCCCGTTCACTTGCGCTAGTCAAAGCACATGCACAATAGGCAGCTACGGTCAAGTCCAATGCTGCAGCGCGAGCGTCTGTAGCCCAGACTACCTTGCTTGCGTTCCTCACGGTGGTAAGGTCTTCTCAGAATATACTACAAATACTTKGTCTTGGTGAGTGCAAGACGTATCCGTCCTGCAAGCGCATGCTGTTGCTAACATTTCTACCACAACGRAGTCCACTATCAGCTCCGTCGTGTRTGCAATGGAAGGTCATCACTATAAAGGGAGGCTTGGGAAATACTATCTACGGTTGCGGATCCGCTTCAACGACCAAAATGGCTTATAGGACTGTCGTGCAGGGGGCGACAGGTAGGACCTATGGTCCTRTTGCTGTAGTCGCCGCCTTCGATGAAGCKACCGGTATACCACAGTGGAAACACATTGTAAACCTGAGTCACTGATTCCTTCTTAGGTTCCTCCCTGGCATCTTGAAGCGCCCATGATCCTGCCCCCACAGCTGCTGCTACGCCTGGAGCCACATCCGCACAGAGCGATCCACAAGGTCTGAGCCTAAGCACAACATTGAAACTCGCCCTTGCCATCCCAATAACAATCGCCGTCATCGGATGGGTCCTCCTATTCGTTCTCGCAAAGAAGAAAGACAAGTACAAACTTTAAAGATTCATTACCTACGGCCTCGTCCGCAAGAAAATCGACCTGCCTCATCATCCACGACGGCAGACAAAGTCTATCGGCCGCAACAAATGGTAGCAAGACAGGGAGACCTCGGCAACCTCCTCGGCAAGTGCCACACAGGTCGCGACGAAGGCGACGGCTCCGGCTAGCGTGTCAACGAAGTTCATTTCCACCAAGCCAACAACGGATACGTACAGCATGACGGACGGGGTCGTCGTGATGAAGAAGGATGCGAGATGAATGGACGCGGCTATCAGATCTCCACAAGCGTCCCTTACCGGCATCCGTCGCAGCGACCCGCTCTAACACCTCCCACTGGCGTACCGAGAAGAGCGCTACTGAATCGCTAACGAGACACCGTGTGAGAACGACGTGTTATCTGGATGATCGTTTGGTAGCTTTGCTTGCCACGTATCCCAATATACTCCAAGCGAGCGCAGACTCCGTCGTATTACCTTTACGATATCTGTTGAAAAAAAGAAATATTATTCAGAAAATATAAAATAGTATCTATAAAATATAAAATATTGTTTAAGAAATATAAAATATTATTTAAGAAATATAAAATATTATTTATAAAATATAAAATATGATTCAAGAAATATAAAATATTATTCAAGAAACATAAAATATTATTCACAAAATATAAAATATTATTCGTAAGATATAAAATATTATTCGTAAGATATAAAATATTATTCGCAAAATATAAAATATGATTCGCAAAATACAAAATATTATTTACAAAATATAGAATATTACTCACAAAATATACAGCTTTAAGTCAGGACCCAGGGTTGCCAATTCTTATCGCCGTAGGTTATGTAACCGATCATGATCTTGGACACCCTTTGAGACCGGAGCTGCTGACTCTGTACGCGAGGGTTCATGTGGTGTCTGGGGGCATTGAAGCGGTGGATTCGGGGGGGGGGCTTTGAGAGCATTACCCTCAAGTATCGCGTTTTGGTAGATGTGGTATCGCTGAAGTGGTAATTAAGAAGAAGATGTTGTTGTTGTTTTTAAATGGAAAGGGAATGCAATGATGGATTGGGAACAAGAATTGGTGGAATTTTCTGTGCTATCGATGCTGTATATAGCCAGAGGATCGATGTCAATTTTTTCTGGCCCTGCTGGAAAGAAGATTCCTGACGGGCTAATTTGCTGTAAGCAACCTGCATAAGTGGCTCGGCTTGGGGTCAACGTTGGTGGAAGGTACAAATGTGGGGGTAGCACCCTTTCTATTCCCGCCTCCTTCTGATATCGTCAACTTCCGATCAGTTGGAAAGATCCGTGGTTGCGGGCGGGAATCCCACCGATATGTCCGGCAGAGAAAACTTCATCGGCTGAGCATACGCTACCTCGCCATTAAGATATCTCCATACTGCTTACTAAAAGGCAAGTGTGAGACATTTCGAGTAATGCCGTTTCACCTCTTGTCCATCTCTAGATGTACTTCTTCGGAGATGTAAAAGAGAGCAAAGATAGGATGAAAATGTAAAATCTTGTATCATTGTCAATTGACCAAGTGAAATCGAATTTTGCACCATGAGAGGGTAATGATGGCAACTGCAGTTGGGAATCATTGTTGTTCACTTTTGTCTTCTCACCACTCTACTTCTAATGTCCCACCATAGACTGAGCACTGGCGGAATATCTATTACCTTGTGGCTTGGCTTCATCCACAATCTTGCGCATTTCTTGCAACTAGTCGTTTGTCAAATCAACGTCCCGCGACGCAAAGTTGGTTTCAAGTCGCGCTGACTTGGTTGTACCCGGAATAGCAATCATGCCCTGAGCAGCAACCCAGGCGAGAGCGATCTGGGTGATTGTGCATCCTCTTCGATTCGCGAGCTCCTTGATCTCATCTACGATCGCCTTCTTCTTATGAAAATTTTCGCCTTGGAACTTGGGACCTAGAGGGAGATCACGTATCAGTAAGGAAGAGACAATATTTGATGAAGACATACTCGTTAGACGAAAATCGCCCGCGGGAAAGTCCTCGGGGGTGTTGTATGAGAAATCGTCCACAAGCCATCCGTGACCTAATGGACTGTAGGCAACGTAGGCAATCTTCAAATCTTTCGCCGTATCAATCAAGCCATCTGTCTCGTGAATAGTCTCAAAGGCAGAATACTCCGCCTGGACGGCATCGATCTTTGCAACTACAAAGGTCAGCAATCAAGAAGTCGAGGAATCGCAACGGAGAGCCTACTCGAATTGGCTTTGCGCAGAGTCGCAGCAGAACATTCGGAAAGGCCGATGAACTTTGTCTTTCCTGCTCTACGTATCTCATCGAGAGCTGGAATCGACTCTTAGTGTAAGCTGCCTGTTTGAGATAATGGTGGTAGTGGTTTGTCTTTGTGAATTCCGTGTATCGTTGAAATTGCGCTCAGCGGGCGCTCGTCTTTCTGGTGATCGTGATTCTCTGGTGTGACATCTATCCGTACTGTAGCGTCTACATAATGATGGTGAGAATGAGTGCTAATGCGATCTAAAGCCGTTGCTACCAAATTGATACGTGCTCAATATATATGGATAAAGTGCATGAATGATGAGTAGTTATCTGAGTGGATGAGAGCTATGTAGGTGAGTGCGTCAAGGGTCCCCTATAGATCAGCTATGCTGAGATCCTAACATTAATTCCGAATATATTTTATTTGATTTCGAATATATTTTATTTGATTTCGAATATATTTTATTTGATTTCGAATATATTTTATTTAATTTCGAATATATTTTATTTAATTTCGAATATATTTTATTTAATTCCGAATAAATTTTATTTTATTTAGAATAAATTATATTTACGTTCGAGTATCTAACTCCGCTCGTATCCGGATACTATGGACCAGCTAATGCAAATGAAAAGCAGATCGAAATTCATGACTTGTTGAAAGTGGTCATTACGTTCCAGATATCCTGCCAAACGACCCATGTGCGTAAGGTATAGGCTTTTGAAGACCATCAGGCAGATCTCAGACTCTGGTCGAACGCTTTCTGTAGCCAGTCATCTTTGCAGCCATTGTTGTTTCCGCGAGTGGAGTAGTGTGGCAGATATATGAATCGGAAAATGGTGTTAAGCACACGTGGTTTCTCTTTTGTGCTGTGGGTTCTGTCTGCTGTCGGGATTTTGACAAGTCAAATTGGTTTTTTGGATCCTTTTGCTACCGTCTTGGTAACGCGGACGAGATAGGACCTGTTGTGTACAAAATACTCAACTCTCATAGAGTCTACCTCTATGAGATAATCCAATGAGACCTTATGCTACTTCTCAATTTAACGAATGGTATTCAAATTCCGTCTTACTTCCATCTTTACATGCATGGGGACCCGATGGATATCGAGGTTGCTCTCAGGCAGGAGAAAGCACATCTGGAGAATTCTTCACACTGCCACCACAAACAACAAATATCGTGTTGATATCCAAAATCCAGCAATCAGTGCAAGCCATAGAGTACTGGAAGCGTTCCTTGTATCTTCTGCGGCCTTCTTGTAGAAGATTGCAATGATTTGGGCTTCTAGAAGCTTGATCGGTATAGAACGTTCTGCAGCATGCTACCGCATTTTTCCAGGTATATCATAATGACCTCTCTCATCTCAGTCAAGGAATGTCAGACACCCTCAGATCGCAAGGACAGAATCTCTTTTAAATGCGAAAAGCACAGCAGTGACTTATAGGAATCTCCAAGATGTCATCCATATTTGGGGAAGCATGGACTCCTATCAGCATAGACCCGGCCATCGATTTCCACGAACCGTTTATGACTAACGGAGAGATCATCTGCGCGCTGGACATTCGCAGCGAAGTATACTTGGGAATGGAGACTCAGCTACGACAGATCCGCATCGCCATCAGTCTCACCATCGATACCACAACGAGCCAACCCCAAAACATGCCCGCGAAATTCCGACGTCACCATTTCTGTAACGACATCGTGGAAAACGTCCATGGCCATGTTTTCGGGTCACTTGGTGCTATCTCTGACCACATATCCGAGTTGCTGAAAAAGGAATGGCCATGCAAACTTCTCACGATCAATGTCGGAACTGTGAGCAAAGATCCCAAGGCACTACTCGGAATCGGATGTCAGATGGTCCTGCAAGGAGGGATGCTGAGCGATGGATCTAAATTATATCCAACTCTGCATCCAAGGAGTCACATGTGGTCCGTTAGGAGCTTAGAAGCTTCTTGCTTCATCGGGAGTAATTCGGACGGGCAGACAGTGATGCCAAAGGTGAAGATTGACTTATGTTTCTGGGCGAAGGCGGATCAGACCTTTCCAGAATTTACCGATAAGCTGGAGAATTGGCAGCGATTAACACAGGGAGTATGTGATGCTGTCGCTAGACTCGACTTCACAGAGCTTGAGAAGTTGGAGGATTTGGCCACGAAAATGATCAGATTCACGTTCACAAAGTGTCCTTTGTTTAGGGTCTCTTGTCGTCTACAACTGCCATTATCGTTATCGATGGCCTCCGTCAGTAGATCTCTCGAAGTAGAGATTAGCAGAAATAGAGACACCATGGGGATAGAGTATGAGACCAGCTCCAGTAATTCCAGTCAGGATTCGGTTATGGTCGACTTTGGTCCTTTTGGGTGAGAGATTGAGACGTGGTCTGCGATGACGAGCAGGTAGCAATGATGGATAGAGCAGAATGTTAGTATAGATGATCTTCTCAGATATGCCTCATGATACGTTATCGCGCGGCTCACAATGAAAAGCAAAAATTCCTGAGCTCCAGGCGCGTGTGGGACTTGAGAGTAAATGGGCAACAGGCTTCACGGATGAGAATTGCCTAGGAGATGTAGGCTTCGTGAATAAGGCAAAGTTGAATCCCACTGTTTCTTGAATCAATCGTTGTTGAATCTTCATCATGGACCCATCGCTTGATGGGCGACTCTTCAAGAACTCTTGACGGCAAAAAGGGTTTCGCCTTTAGCCTCTACCGGTTCGCCTTAGAAACCCCTTACCCTTGCGCCTGGAAGCCTGGCGATTGATCGGCTTGCTGCTTGCCTTCATGTATTGAAGTATAAAAGGAGAATGCTTTGTTTGAACCTGCTCTTTTCTTTGGTCACTCAAATTCAACTTCATTGATACTTAACCAATTGACTGCTATCGCAAATCCATTCAAATACACACGACATACCTTCAATACCCAAAGTCAATCAAGCGCAGATGTCAAGCTCAAATCCCAACGTTCTAAAGGTCGGGATCGCCATCCAACCGCCAGATCGACTTCTGGATACAGCTAGCCTGCGCAAGCTT
>MSTJ01000447.1:9749-23403 GCA_001956345.1 Ramalina peruviana
CCACCCCCACCTTCCTCATCTCCTTCTTCTTCGCCTTCATAATATTCGGCAAACTCGCATACCTCGGCTCATTCAACCTCAAATCCGTAGTCACCACCATGGGCACCCTCCCCCTCACCGTCTCCACCCCCCCMTCCACCTCCTTCGCCACCTCCATCCCTCCATCCTCGGTAAACGAGATCTTGGCCGCCTGGCCCGCGAACCCCCACCCCAGCAGCCCCGCCAGCATGCCCCCCGTCTGCCCGGCATCATCATCAATAGACTGCTTCCCCAGAATCACCAGATTGCAGCCCTCCGCCTCGACGACCTTGGCCAACACCTTCGCCACGGCCAACGGCTCCAACCCCTCCTCCTTCTCGCCCACCTCGATCAAAATGCTGCGATCCGCCCCCATCGCCATGGCGGTGCGGAGCACGTCCGCGCACTTGGGCGGGCCCGCGGAGAGGGCGAGGATGTCGGCGACTTCGGGGGTGGAGGCGCTGTTGGGGGGCGGGGGTTTCTTGGTGCGGGCTTCGCGCATGCGGACGGCGGCTTCGATGGAGAGTTCGTCGAAGGGGTTGAGGCTGTGTTTGACGCCGGAGGTCTCGATGGCGGTGTGGGAGGCGTTGACGCGGGGTTTGACCTAGTGGGGGTTGGGCAATGTGGTCAGCGGGGATGTACTTTGTGCGGTTGGGGGAGAGGGAAGAGTGGGGGGGGGAGGGGGACGTTTGATTGGGTCTTGTGCAGTGGAGGAAGGGGCGCGATGAGGGGATAGAGAGGGGATAGAGAGGGGAGGGGGAGGGGACGTACGGCATAATCTATCACCCGCTTGACGGGGACTAATATTCGTAATGGCGGCATTGTGATTGTAGTTGTGTAGAGTGCATGAGGGATTGGGGGAGATTGATATTACTGAATGTGGAGAATCCGCCGAGGTACGATTCGAGGAGCCTCGTTCCTGCGTCATGATCATAAAATGTTATCCAAGATGTATAAAATTTGCGCAATCATAAGAGTATATATGGAAAGCAGGAGTATGTAGTACCCATTCTGTGCATGTTCAACCTATATACTGCTCAAGCATTCCATTCGTCACACAAGTAAATACAAACATCGTATATGCATGAAGAGAATTCCCGATTCCAGACATCCGTCCAATTCGCCATGCAGTCAGCCGTAGCATGCAATTGAGCTCAAAAAGATGGTGTAAAGGTACTTCAGACTTCCGCCACATGCTCACGAACATCCAGGGTTCCAAAAATTGCTTGTTCCCAAAGGTGAAGCTCCAAAAATTCCAATGTTGAAGATATTCTCACATGGCCGCAACGACCTTCCTGGCCTCTTTTCCCTTCAACTGCTTTCCCTTCCCCAATTTTATCTTTCCCTTCAGTCCAGCTGCTGAGGACCCGCTTTGGCCACTCCCTCCCCTCTCTTTCTCCTTTTCTGCGCCCTTTCGCTTCACCCAATCCCCTCCGTCCTCCTTCCCGGGTTCATTGTAGAATCGTCTGTTCTGACCACCATCATTGACCGCCATCGGCCTAGGATATACGCCTTCTTCAAGCTCTTTCGTGTAGCTTGGCCCACGGATCATTGGCGGAGGCAGCTTTCGCTCTTGATCGTTGGTGTTCGAGGTGTTTGAAAGTCGCCGTGGCTTGATCGGGTTCAGGCTGGATCGATGAAGCTTGACGCATTGCGCCTTCTCAAACTTGACCGCAGAAGCCTTTTTAGGCGATGATTGAAGTGACGGAAGGGTAGTGGCTTGCTGTTGCTGGGAAAGTGAGTGAGAATGCGCGGTCACTGGGTGAGTGGACCGACGCTGCTCGACAACAGGGACCTCACGTTCGCGCTGCTGTTGCTGACTGCCGCTCCGATTCGCCTGGTTGCTCTCGGGTCGAGGGAACTGTCTTTCAACGCCATCGTCATTCATGGGTAGAGGGGCACTTTGTACCACACCAGCCATTTGCTCTGGGGGATAGAAGCCCATCTTGGATCCAGATCTCGAATGGGGGAGAGTAGAAATGTAAGGAGTATCATATGGTATCACTGGCTGCGGCTCGCCAATCTTATTCTTTTTGACCTTCTTCTTCTTGCCGCCACTCTTCACAAGCTGACCAATATGGGTTTTGACCTCTTTGTATTGGTCGAGACCAGGCAACGCCGGCAGGGGGCGGTTGAGGTTGGGCCCACCATCCTTCCGCAACTTGTTGCGCTCCCGGCCGCCGCTTTCGCCGCCGCCGCTACGGAACGATGCCCAACTGCCCCTTCGTCGAAGCCCACCATTCCGCCACCAACCAGCATTACTGAAGCTGCTGCGCCGGCTCATACTGCTGCTGCGGCTACGTGACGAGAAGCCGAGGGAAGAGGAGCGGCCGGAGCGTAAAGAGTTTTGTCCATCCGTTGTGACAGCGCTGTTCAGGCGCGACGGACGAATGTAGTTGCTGATACCATCGGCAATGCTGCTGGCAAAGCTCCCTGCCCGGCTGCTGCGGCCTTGCCTGGTATTGTTTGTTTCGAGGCTATCGCAGCTCGTCATCCGTGATAATTTTGATCTTCGGCTCGGCGGCCTTGAGGAGTTCATGCGCTCCTTGTTGGCAACGTATTCATTAGCACGCTGCCTTGCCAGCTCCTGGATCTCTTTCATAGATTCTGACGCGGACTCAACCTCGGATGGTCGACGGCCTTTTTGAGATGTTCTTCCGTCGGTCATGCTTGGTGTGAGTGCTTGCAAAGACGTGAGACCGGTAGAGGTAGGACGGCCTTGGATGGCAGCATAGCCTGAAGTCGAGCGAGAGGTCGACTTGCTGGAGAAGGTAGCTGGCTCGGGTTCATCGTAATCTATACAGGCGGCAGCAGAAGTCTTTGGCCGTGCATGCAGGCTTTTTCTGATGTGGCCCAGAGCTTGAGACTCGATCTGCTGCTGTCTCAGGAAGCGCTTCTGCAACTCCCTTGTGCGCTCGACGATTGGCGCGTGGACGGGAGGAAGCACGGGCTCTGGAATGGTGGTTGTGACAGTCGTGGCGGATTGGGTCATTTTCTTGTGGACATCGCTGGCTCTGTGTCTCCCCATTGGATCTTTGGGCACATAATGGGTTGCTTGCGACTGGGTGGCATCCTGACTATCTCGTTGCGGCCTCCGGGTCGAATACCTTTGCGGCTGCTCTTTCTTCAACGATTTCGCAGGCTCGATCTTCGACTTCGCATCCTCTTGCTTGACCTGCCACAAGTCCGCCTTCATGGACTTGGCCTCGGCCTTTTGCATACGGGCCACATAGCGTGCTTTTCGCTCGGCCTCCCTCCTGTAGAATTCTTGTGGATCTAGGTCGTCATCTGGATCTGGAGGATTGGTCAAGGCGACCAGAATAGCACAGGCCTGTCGCAAGTCATGCGTGACTTGGGGAGAAAGGCTTGGTCGTTCCATTGCGGAGGGTGTCGGGCTGTATGGGGGAGACTCGGCGTCATAATCCAGCGGACGTTCTTGTGAAGGCTGTGAAGGTTTCTGTCCGACCACAATGGCCATATTTAGTATTGACGTATCTGACCAAAAAGGTTTAGGGGGAGCGATTTTCGAGAAGTTCTATTCTTGTGCTCATGTTGAAACACTCGATGTCTGGGTCCAAGTGCAAGGGGGCGGAGGAGGGGAGGCCAAGAGGGACCCAGGAGGGGGACCCAGGAGGGTGGTACAAACTCACCGTACGAAGATTAGTCAATGAGAAGCCGCGTTTCATGCTCCTGCCCATTCCCATCGTGGTCGACTGTGGCCGACCGGGGAGGTCAGATGATTGAGTCGACTTGAGGAGAGAGGAAGATGTGGAGAATAATGTGGATGCGTGAATATGCAAGGACTCGAAGGCCGAGGGTGCTTTGGGGAAATGGGCAAATCTCTGCTAGGACCAATCTAATAATCCTTGAATGCGGAGCATTTGGGAACAACAACAAGATTAATCTCAAGGATCACATCTCAGACATGGCCTTTGGTCATGAACTTGTGTGAGCAAATGAGCATGGACCTGCTGAATCGATCTGGTAGAACCTTGTGCGCTATCAGATGCAACAAATAGCCACCAAGGCGAGGCGCTCAAAAGGGGCAACAGCTGGGGAAGTGGGGACTTTGGGAGGGCATTGTTTGAAGAATCGAGGCACACTTACTAGTTCTACAACAACATCCTGTGGGGCTCATTTCTTCCCCGTATCCTTGCTCTCCCTCCAAAACTCCCCTAGAARATTCTTCCAGATCTTGGGGTGCATGGACCAATTGATGCTTTGCCTCAATCCCAACTTCCACCAATCGAAATCTTTCCTAAAAATCTTCCTCCCTCCCGTGTCTCTCAGGACCGAGATTTGCCATGAGCCTGGAGCCATCCAAGCTCATCGTCGATGCGTGGCATACGCAGCACAGACGAGATACTGTAATCCAATCAGCCTGACCGGCTGCTCGATTCCCCAGAAGTCCCGTGTTGCCGCTGCCGATCAGGATTTGCAGCAAGCCAGAGATGCAGGTCACTATGGGGACTCTGGGGAATTAGGAGAAATAGGCTTGGAATTTCGAGGGATCTGGTCTGAAGACGGTTAGTGCGTCGCATAGATCTAAATGAGTGTAAAATTGTAAATTTCACGCACCAACGACCCCCCGAGTCTCCACCACCGAGTCTCCTGTCAGCCACCCGCAACAATCATCCTTGCTCAACAGTTCTTGGCCTTTTCGATGTCCGCTTGATCGTTGTCAGCCAGCTTCTCCACCTTGACTGTGCAGTGAGCGTCGCTAATGCTCATCTGCATGCTGCTTATGCATGTCATTGTCTCCCCCTCGATGGTGATCGTGTCCTTCCCTTTCAGCTGACCTGAGACGCCGACAAGGCCAGCAGCAGGCAAGCGACATCTTCGCATGGCCAGTAGCTTGATCTCACTTCCCTCGACGCGTATCTGCATACAGTGGATACCCAGTGCTCCGTAGCTGGAGCTCTTGCTTCGATCCACACTGACGAAGCAACATTGGTTGGGCCTGCACCGGTCTGCAGCAACAATGATCAAGGAGACTCACATACGCCGTGCGGCATACCTTGGTGTCTCTGCTTACCTTGAACAAGCTCCTCACCTGCCCAGTGACGCTGGCCGTCGCTCCACAATTCCTCTCTCCTCCTCAATGTGTCTTCTGGTGGCTTGAAAGACTTTGAAGTTCACGGCGACCCCACCTGGATCATGCAGAAGCACTCACGAACAACAACATGAAGCGAGGATGGATGTGCGAAAGAGACACTCGAACCAAGGTCCCTTTGTTGTCCATAGTAATTGGACTGGACTACTGCGCACATCCAGAGCTGAAGAATCCCCGAGGAGGAGCGGCCGATTTTGGAAGAAGTTCAATCGGCCACTGCCTTCCTACCTAACAACTACTGGCAGGAGGCATGCGCACGGCGAGAGCATAGGGGGAATACCTGAAGTCTTTGATCGACGATTCATCTCTTACCAGGGGAATTTAGACCCTTTGAGCAGCTCCCAGTCGTCCGCCTCCTTCTGCGACCAGCACCTTTCACCCGAGCCTCAGAACTAGAACTCCTCAATGTTTTAGCGCGCAATCACGAATCCATACCTGTTAGGCTGCAACTAAAGAGAGAGCACAGAGCAGGAGGGTGGAGCAAGAGAGCTCGTCGGAATTGGCCGCACAGTGGGAGACGCACGCCGTGAGTCAAACAAGCAGGCCGCCGGATTCGAAGTGATCCATTGTGGCCATAGCATGGGCTCCTCGATCTGGATGTACACTCCCTGGTTGGGCTTGGATCCTTGGTGGTGGCTCAATGCTGGCTCGAGAATATCACAACGACTCGAGGGCTGCATCGTCCACCACTTCGAGATGTTTGCTCCATCAGATATACTCACCAATAGAGGAGTCCTTACCTCTTCGATCTGAATTGGCTTCCGTTAGAATCAATCGACGATAGGAGAGCCATGCCCAAAGGCCTGGACCTTAAAGAGTAAAGAGAAAACACTTTTACACGGCTGATCGCACATCAGCCCAGTGGTCAAAGAGTGACAGCCCTCAAACCCTACGCATCGGGTCTGAAGTTGTTGAATGTTCCAACCTGCTAATGAGCACTCATACTGTGATGATTCTCGTATGGTCTTAGACAAGAGGAGGACTTGATCTGGCTGCGCTAGGCTCCATTGAACCCATTGATGTCCTAAGACGGGTCCAACAGACTTGACGGCAGCGTGTTCTCATAATGCAACTGCTTGTGACAAGCTCAACCATATGGGATTCTTCGCCTCGGAGCAGATGCATAAGGGGCTTGAGGAAGACAAGGAGCAAAGAGTTTCACACGCGGCTGAAGGAGCATTCTGAACGCACTGCAAGCCTGGCGGAATTTTTACGGGGACCTGCATCCGGCTGCATGTCCCAGGCATCGCTCGTCCTGAGTATAGCACGACCAAGGACTGGTGCCATTTCGCATTCACGTCGGTTGCAAGACTCATTCGGTTGTTTCCGCAGGCTTACGTTCTCGAGGAATACAAGGAGTTGCCAGTCAGTCTTCAAGTACTCGCCACTATGGATCTCAACGGCAATCTTTATCGATGATTATCACTACGCAGACCACCAGTATCTGTCAAGCATTTGCTTCGAACTCCGTCAGCAATTCTTCCGAATCATCGAATCTGGGGACTCTAGGGGAAAGCTACCTCCTGAATACTGCCCCTTGTAGCACGTAGACTTGCTCATTTCCGAACTGCGCAACCGACCAGCACAATCCAGGGCTACGCTTATTCTTCGCCCCAACAGTCTCCCTGGATAAATGTATCACGCACTAAGATTACCAACAACTCGTGGGTTGTGAGCCGTGGCAGCATTTTTCGTGACTTCAATCTGCCTAAAGCTCGCTAATGCCCAATAAGACTACTGAATGGCATGGCCAAGTCGAATCGGAAACGTTACCTGACCGGGCCCCAAAGGTCCCAGCATGGTTGAGCAGGCGTCTCCCACACAATTGAAGCCTCGGAGAAGAAAACATTGTTACTGGGCAGCTTACATTGACCCCCAAAGATGTTTCAAAGGAACGGTGCGTTAGATCATATTGGATATGATTCAAAGCCGATGATCGCCTCGTGTGGAATCACGCATGTTGCAACAATCTTGTGGGACATTGACGAGCACACAGCTTTGCTCTGGGATGATTCCAATGCACTGTCACGCTTCGGAAGGAAACCATGTCACTTTTCACGAGGACTCAAGCTGCGTTTGCGACTTGATCGAGGGCACGAATAGGGAACTTCAACTCATCCAAGAGATCTTCGCTCAAACAACTGTGGACTTTTGAACTGGATTGACTGTTGCGGCAAATGTTTCTCATAGCTTGCATCAGCCGATGTCGCAGGATTTCGATCGCACAAATTCTCATTACGTCAAACAGCGTCGACTAACATCCGATCAAAGCATTTGTGGAATGAATCTACAGGGAAATTGAAATGTCCCACGAATTTTTACCTTCATAGTCATCCCATGAGGGTCAGGAAGGTGATTGTCTGCGTGGGAATTTGATCTCCCCAACGTCACTACCAGCGAACCATGATTGTCTTTCGACAAGGTTCGTGGTATTGCGACCTGGGTGGCTCCATGGTCGTACCGACAACAAGCATCAGCCATGGGATGCAGTATCCGGACTTCTTTCCGAAAGGTCAATGGGACGGCGGTTGGCAATACCCAAGCAGCGGGTTGGAAGTATGGGGGCCGCCCACAAAAACCGGATGGCACAAGGCAGCCAAGTCGTGAAATCCGGTCGATTCCATCGTTCGAAATAGAAATTGATTTTCATCCTTGCCTATGGCATTATATCTCAAGAACCTGTCTATCACATCAAGAGGCTCTCACAAAGTCAGTGCGTTGCTCCCGAAGAGGCTGCGTGGTAGATGAAGACCAAGGCCGGGACTCCGAACAGGGAGGATAGCTACCAACGAGACACGTCAGTGAGGGTTTCATCATAATCGACAGAGCAGCAAACGGCACGAGGCACAGATGCTTGCAGAACATCTCAATTTCCCAACATAATGTTTCACCATTAAACAGCCCAAAGTTATGACTTGCACAGTGGACTCGTTTATGACTGGATGGTGATTTTTGATGTCGCCACTGCCCTTTCGTCCGAGCAACAGTGAGGTTTGCAGGACGGTACAGAGAAAAGAGCCGAAGCTCTGCCTCTGCTCAGCCGTGGCTTGACTCCTCAGGAAGGCGGCTTCTTTAAAGGGGAAGCCCCTTACTGAAACCTGCTGACTCCCCGAAAGGGCGTCTTTTAATGTTCGGCGAGTGTTCACCACATATTAATGACCTCGCAATATGCAGTGTCATGTTCCCAACCGTCAATGATCGATATATTTCGCGTGGATGTGGTGAGGAATGATTGACTTACGAATGAGCTGATATGTTGTCGGCCTGCCACTCTACCCCTACCAACTCAGGGAATGCTTGACGACTCTCAGCCTGCGCAACTTCATCACGTCCTGGAGAAAGCTATTGCTGCGAAGGCAATCGAGCTCTCGTGGAATGTGCGGCTATTGCTTGAGCATAAATTTTCCCGTATGTTTATTGACCTCAACAACATCCGGGTTAGTTGTGTGCCGTTTACCCATTCAATCTGGGGGCATCTGGCTTCTCGAGACCATGAATTCATCTTGCGACAAGGTCTCGGACACAGTGCCTGCCGTCCCCGTCTTTTGAAACCTCGAAGCTTCTCTGCAATCTGGAATGGCGTCAGCCCAGGAAGCAATGGAGCAACAGTGGGATGTGCGGTCTTCTCCGAACACAACATCGACCTTGATACGATCTGTGCCTCTCTGGATTATACCGCTCGTGACAGAAATCAAGCTGTTGGGCCGCCGACAGTTGATCGTGTCTCTTGATGTAGGGGTAATTCGGCTCCCAAAGACCATGGTTGTTGTCGCTCAACAACAAGCCATACGTCGACAACGAGGCCGATAAGATTCTTGAAGTCTTGCCGACGACAAGGTCAATGGCACTCTGTAGTATACAGAGTGAGGAGAGAATGTCTGTAGTGTACAGATCTTTTCACTCCGCCGTTTCCCCCCTTGTGTCTCTTGATGTTGGGGCAATCTGATTTCCAAAGACCACGGGTTTCGCCATCCAACGACAAGCCAGACGTCAAGAACGAGATCGACAAGTCGTGAAGTCCTGCCAACGACAAGGTCAATGGGCGCTTGTAGTGTACAAAGCGAATACAGGTCCCCCCCTTCTGAGAAGCCCTCTGTGAAACCCCCTGTGAAACCCTCTGTGAAGCCCTCTTTGAAACCCTCTGAGAAGCCCTCGACGAAGCCCTCTGGACTTTGGGAGAAATGCGGGCATGTTTGCGGCCTCCTTCTACACAGTATCGATCTTGATACGATATGTGACGATATGGAATGGACCGCTCTTGACACAAATCAAGTTGATCGTGTCTCTTGATATGGGGGTAATCTGCTTCCCAAGACCACTGTTGTCGCTGTCCAACCACAAGGCATACATCGAAGACGAAGGGACCAAGGTCTTGAAGTCTTGCCGAAGTTCGTCTTGAAGTCTTGCTGACGACAAGGAATTGCCTCCGGCTGACGACAAAATTTGTGGGCACCTTGTTACACTTAATCGATCAGCCTTGAGGTCTTCCCAACGACAAGGTCAATGGGTACGCTCGTAGTATACAAAGCGAAGAGACAACGTCTAGATCACCCCTCCCGTAAGGATCTCTGTGAAGCCTTCTATATTCAGGAGGAGAATGGGACCAACGAACAAAAGAAGGCGGTGGGCAGTGTCTGGGTCTTGCCTTGCAGGGAAACTTGGCGACGATCCTGCGTGTGGAGATGATGCGAAACTGTGATGAAGATGTAGCCTTGTTAATTTCTTCTATCTTCGGTATTCGCACCTAGCGAAGACGGTCAGCATTGACCTTCCCACGGCTTCTGTCAGGGCAATGATGAGAACCCACCAAGTCAACAGTCACGATACGAATTGCTTCTGAAAGCAGGAACATTGCATGTACCACGATGCTCAATCTGACAAGTTCAACAACTCGGAACAGTATCAGAATGGCTCAATCAGTGACCACCACAGGTGTTTGATCTCGCTGCTCAAAAGACCAGCAAACCCATGGATGCCCTTAACGCAAGGTTTGTGGAAGTGTCGGCAGCCGGTCACACCTCAGTGACGATTTCACACCGCCTTCGAGCTGGGGCCACCTATCGTGGAGGCGGTATTCCTCATCTGTTAGTCCTATTTGAATGGTCAGCACTCTGGCTCCAAATCAGCATTTCAGGACGGTGTGTAGCACGACGCTCAGACTGACATATCATTTAATGTGATATGCCGCCGTACTGTACGCCGTGCGAGCCACAAGGCTTTGTCAACTTTGTTGCAAAGTGCACTTTGCCGCTGTTGGCCTCGAAATCAGAGCGGCAAGAACCATGGCAAGAGAATTTGTCATGCCATATGGGCTGGTTTAGACCGTGCTCGTCTGACTCTACTCCTCCTTTTCCCTAGACGTGCGAAGGGTCGTGCGGGCAGGTAAGTTGAATGGGGAATAATAGGTGGGCAGGACGTTGAAGCCGAAACTGATTGATGATGGGAGTGTGATGACCAATGAAGGCTTCTTGTCAGGTGATGGAGTGGATGCTGCATTGTGGGAAGGATAAGTTCAAGAGAGGATCGATCGCAGAGCAGGCTGGGATCAAGAGTCGGAGGGTTGATGCCGGGGCAGCAGCACGTGGGTAGTTGGAGGTCGACGTGAGTGAGGAAATGTGTGGGATTCAACAATCTTCTTATTGATTGCATCTAATCAGATGCAGGCCTAGTGTTGAATGGTCAGCTAAGATCAGCAAGACGGCTTGACTTACTGACAAGGCGGACCGAACACGACTCCCCACCACGGTCAAACAAACGCCTTCTGAGCTCTGACGGTCAGCGACACCTAGGCAAGGTCGAAGGTAGTGATCTTTGCCTTCTACTCACTTGTTCAGATTCTCCAGACACACGCCATGCCCTATTCAGGTCGTTAGTTGCATACTGGTGGATGTTGAAAGATTGTCGTCAGCTCGACTTACCCGCTCTCTCACCTCTCCCGCCGCGTTGGGTGCTGGGAGGACAACGTCCACTGTCATCGTGTGAGTGAGCTGTCTGGGAATGCATCTACGATCGGCCATACCTGGATGGTGTTCGTGCTGGGGGAGGGGGTGGTCGGCCGGTGGTATGAGTCCGGCTTGGTGTGGTACGTCTTGAAGTTCTCCCTCCCTCAAGATGAGAATCCTGTCATTATGGCGGATGGACAGATGGACGACTGCCTCCTCGGGTGGAGCAGTATTTACGATGATTACGATAGCCATTTTGGGGCAGGAGATGATCTTTATCGTACGTGGTGGGGAAGTGGGTGATGTGGAAAGCAGGAGAAGGGAAAGAAGCGAGAAGAGTCTTAGTGTGGACGATTTAGGGCAAGGGTGATTTGGTGTGGCAAAATCAATCGTCGTCGTCGAGCAGTGATGAAAATACAGGGTCACAGGGGTGCCTCGCGGCCGCCAGACAGGGGCTTTGGGGGCTGGCGTTGCGATTTAGGGGCATTAACACATCCAGCTCTACCCCTACCGATGCCCGGACACGTCCTATGCAGCGCCAGTGAGATTAATTCGAGCATAAGGGTGCTCTACAGCACGGTCTCCTGAGGGAGTTCGATTCTGGGAACGTGCAGGAGCTTCTGCAGGACGTGATGTACGCATTTGGATGCATGAGATTCTAACAACGAGGCGACCGACTTGGAGCTACGTGCATCTACTGGAAGGTGTACGCGAGAGTCCTACAATGCTCAGGTCAGGTTTTGGAGGGCGTGGATACGGTATGTTCGAGCCGGCACAGGAAGAATGCATGTGGGCCTGCACTGGGTTCCTCACGATTGCAGCTGGAAGGAGGCCATTAACTTTCAAGCTTTGCCCTAGATGGGCCAAACGTGCAGAAATTGTGCGATCTCAAAAGTAGGATTCTATCAGGTACGTCATGCATTCCTATCCCCGTGCACTGCTCTATTGCACTGGCATCACAGAGATTCGTTGTCAGGAGCCCGCTCCTCACTTGGAGACGCCCTAGAATCCGATTCAACGACGTGCAACGCCAGGCCCGTTGACAGCTATCTTCCTACAAATAGATGCAAGTGAGCCAAAAAATCGCTAGGCTTCCAGACAAGACATCCGCCGTTTTACCAAACTACACCGCAAACGACCAAATTTTCTACCAAAGGAGCACCGATTCAGACTTCAACCCCTCATGTCCAGCGGCATTTCTCCCACAATATATGCCCCACTCCTGAACTCCAATCAAGCCAAGATTCACTGGCATAGCATGCAGCCACATGGACCGGCCGCGCTCAATACGGATGATCCACGGGGGTCCATTGTATAGGCAAACGCTCCAAAGTACACATGCCCGTTCACCGGCTGCAGGGCGCCCTCAGCGAGAATGCCTAACCTACTGGTAATAGCTCCTGGCATAGTACACATATCTACAGCCACCAGCCACGTTCAACGCGGACGCTCCGAACGAGGCTCGATCACCAACCAATGCCCTACCTCCCTGCAGTCGACGGCTTCAGGGATGCCAACTTGGTGATAGTTTGCTATTGCCAGAGCCAAACATCCACACGGACCAGTCACGCTTGAAGCGGACGGTCTGAGTGAGGCCATCTTTACTGGCCAGCTACCCCTTATCGACGATCATAAACAAAAACCCCGACTCCTTGGCTTCAAGGTAGCGCTGAGGGAGATTATACCCCAATGCCGGTTTTAGCCGTTGGCATAGCACGCACATCCACATGGACAAGCCTCGCTCGATGCGTCTGGTCCGAGTGGACATATGCTCCTATCTCAATATACACATACAAACCGGTCATCGGCGGCAGGGTGGCTCGGCGATGATGCCCAACGTACTGGTGATAGCCAGTGGCATAGCACGAATATCCAGACGTACCAGCTGCGCTTAAAGCGGACTGTCCGAGTGGGCTCCATCACCTACAGCTGCCCCTATCTACATTGAAAACCAACGAGCCTGCTCGTTGACTCAGGGTGGCTCAGCGATGATGCCCTTGCGTGCTGGTAGCTAGCTAGCTAGCCACTAGCCTAGCACACACACACACACATATCCCATACGAACCTACCACGACGTTCCGAGTGTGGGTCCATCGCACCGCAAACACAACTCAAAAACCCCAAAAACAGGCCTCCCTGCTAGGGATGTGACAACGTACTGATAGCTAGGCTAGAAGCATAGCACACGTATCCACAAGGGCCGGACCCGCTACACGCGGACGGTCGGAGTGGGTGGGTATACGCTACGCTATTCGCTGGTAGGGATGATCCGGGCACATGGGGGGGCTACTACAGGGGTATAATCGGAATGGGTTGAGTTGCGGGTAATGGAGAAGGTGTCGGCTTGGGAATGGGACGCAAATGGGGTGTCCATCTTTTCTTTTTACCGAAGGAATTTTTCTCTGGGAAGGATGTTAGGTTCGAGGACTAGCGTTGTTGAGGTAGATGGAAAGCTGGATTGTGGGTCGGGGAGAGAAGGAAGGGGATGGATGGGAAGTACGAGAATGGGAGTGTGGCTTGGTCGTGGCCTACCTTGGATTCCCATGACATTGGGGGGAGATGGGGGAGGGTGTGGTTTCTA
>MSTJ01000448.1:0-13323 GCA_001956345.1 Ramalina peruviana
GGTGGGGGTGGTGTTCAAGGCGCTGGAGAGGGATGCGGAGGTCAGGGATCGGGGGGGGATAAGTAGGGAATTGAGGGCGGAGAATGAGCGATGACCTACCGGTAATGATTCTCCAAAAAGAAAAGCGCACGTGGCAGGTTGAAATGCTCTTTTCAATGTCTCTCGAAATACTCGATGATAGATTTGATATATACCCCCAAATGGGAATGCTCTGGCCATAYGTACATTGTGGCTGCCAATGCCGACATGCTCGACCCCAGAAACGCCCATGATCCATATTTTCCGCCGGATCCTTCGCCCAGTCCATTCCGCTATGCCTGTACATTTCAATAGCCTTTCCTTGAGCGCCGGATAATCAGATCTCCGATGATTTATGCCCCTTCTCCTCCAACTCCTTGATATACTTTACAAAGCTCTTCTTATGCACCATGCCCGCATATACACCCTCTCTCAACACACATATATACCGCAGCCCCAATTTCACAAAGCATTGAAACACCAAGTCCATCGGGCTGCGAATGTCCAGCGCGACAGGAGCCGGATCGATGTATCCAGTCAAATCATTCGGATCGTGATGTTCTTCGTCCTGCTCATCCTCTTCGATGCTGCTGCGATTGCCTCGCCAAGAGACATCCGACGCCATCAGGCACAACGAATGCTCCTCGTCCTCGAGCTTGTCCAGAGCGAATTCCAGATCCGGCGCGGGTATCAGTCCAACAAGTGCGCCATGACGAAGGATGGGAAGTCCACCGTCCAGCTCGCCCTTTTCGTGAAGTCGATCGAGCTTTCGACGTAGCGACGTGGCAGACACCAGGGGTGAGTTTGAAATGTCTATGATTCGATACGAGCGAACGACCTTGGGACAAATGTCTCCAAGCTCGTTCGTGAAGACCGGATGGATCTTGTTGTCGAGGAGAGGATATGAATTCATGTCCGTGAGTAAGTCGTAGATACTGAGAGGCTCAATGGCATCCGCTGTCCATTTGGCAACCAACACAGAGATGGAGAAGGGCAGCACATGGTCGAGACTACCCGTCAGCTCGAAAAGAATGACGGCCAGCGTTACCGAGAGGCGAGTCACGCCACACATTGTTGCCCCGGCTGCCACCAATGCATAAACGCCCGGGGTAACGCAATCCTCCAATCCCCCGCCCTTGGGGCAGCTTCCGAACAGAGCGGCGTCTGGATGCATTACAACGATATACTGAACGATGTGTCCAACGATGCGTCCCATCAAACCACCAACAACCATAGATGGTACATATATCCCTGCAGGTACCTTGATGCCAAAAGTGACTGTGGTGAGAATGGCCTTAATGACAAAGGCAATACAAAGATAGCCAATGATCCTTGGAATATCATTGCTGGACTGAGGGCATAGCCCGCCGGGCCCATTTTTGCAGGAGCTAGCCAATTCGTAGAGTAGCTCAGTGACAGCGAGCTTGGTATATCGGTTCCAGAAGCTCACCAGACCAGTCACAAGTGCGACCAGAGCCACCTCGAGTATTGGCCACCGCTTGATGGCGGGAATGCGTCGAAAGGTCTTAGCCCATACTCTGCATGCTTTGATGAAGATTGCACCCAAGGCGCCCCCCATGATGCCTAACAAGATAAAGGCGACCATTTCAAATGATCTCCAGTCGCTTATGTACCGTACTTCGAAAATGACAATCTTTCCTGTGCCATAAGGGTCGAGAAACTTTAAGGAGAGCGCGGCAATGATGCAGCAGAAAAACGTCCTGAACAGTGTCTTTGCGGGGAAGTAATAGCTGACCTCCTCCAGGCTGAAGAGTACACCACCAATGGGGGCACCAAACGCAACCCCTACACCACTGGCTGCCGCAGCACTGAGGACCTCTCGTCTTTTCCCATCGTTGTGGTTGTATTTGGAGAACAAGCGGCAGACGATGTTGCCGACGCAAGTCGCGATGTGAACATACGGACCTTCTTTACCAAGACTGAGGCCGGATGCCACGCTCAATATCAGAGCCAGGGTTTTGACGATCAGAGTACGGACACCGAGGTACCCATGGATAACAAACCCGCTCAGAATGACTTTGACTTCAGCAACTCCACTTCCTGCTGCCGGGTAATAGATCATGGTGGAGGGGGAAGCCAGGCTTGCTGCTGCCTCCGTGGGACTGAGTCTTGCTTTATCATCCTCGGCGGCCTTGCTCGATGTAGCGCCTAGATTTTCATCTAAGGTCGATAACGAGAAGGCCGATGGAATTTCTGTCCGCGTAAGGAGAGTCAGGAGACATGAAGCAACAGCGAAGATGACGACAAAGAAAAGGTAGGCGATGAAATCGATCCACCTGTCATCCAGCCTCTTGACATTCATCTGTTCACTCCATGTGATCCAGTCCGAGCAACTCTCAGTCTCGAAGCAGCATTTCCGCTGGCTCAAAAACCAGCCTCGGGTGCAATAACCTTGCTTCACATCGAAAATGGACGTCTCTGTAAGATTGACAAAGTAGGCCACACAGGATGTGATGAAACCAATGATGGCAACAAGAATCCAGCCTTGAGCGCCGTCAAACCAGGCGTAGATGCGCCCGCGCATATCCTTCCGGGCTCGCAAGTCTCGTATACGAAAATTGTCGGCTATGCTATCATGGACCCAGTCCGTCGACGTGAATTGATCGTACCAAACTCTTTCATCCGTGTAGAGCTTGGAGTCCCCCATGTCTGTGAACTTTCTGCCGGAGCCCAGGGCGCCAGCTAGACGAAAGGCCCAAGAGTTGGCCCTGGAATGATTCTTGTTGAAGCCTTTGATACTTGTCTGACTTGAGACCCTCGAAAAGCGGGGGATGGCAGTGTTGGGCTCTGTGTAGCTCTTGTTCTGCAGATGGCCTGGGCCGAGCAGACTTGAATGCTCATCTGGCATCCTTGGGGGCATCCGGCTACGCAGATCGAGTTCAGAGGACCTGGCGGAATGGAGGCGACGAGAGAGGACAGGGGACGAGGGGGAGAGGAGGTTTGTGCTAGCGGTGAGCTGTTCATCCTCGTCGTCATCCGAGTCGGAGTCGGTCAGTATAGAGGGGCGTTGGGAGGTTGCAGAGTGAGGCATCGTGTGGGAGGGAGGGGGGGCGAAGCTCAAATGCAATGGCCTTGGGCGTGCTTTGTCAGTCATGATTACCCCAGAATTTAGGCACCCGCCTCGTGTTGCATCAGAAAAGGGGAAGCRGATAGGAMGAGTCAAGTGATTGGGATTGGRATTGGGGAGTAAGCACGAGACATGGGCAGCGGTTTGAGTAGGAGCAGGAGGGAAACCTTTAGCAACATCACCGGAAAGGACAGTCTTCTTTCAAGGCCATCATCATATCGGCGGTAATTTGGGTAGTATAGGGCGGAGCGTGGCAATGATTGTTATCTGCTACCAGCCTCAGACATATTTTCCTTTGTCTCTGTTTCAGACCGATTCCATGCGTAAGATGGCATGAATCCGGGGCAGGGGTCCCAACAAGGGAACAATAAGCATCAGGAAGTGTAATGGGCTATGCAGGTTTCAGGTGGCTTCCAAAACTTCAGGCCAATATACCTGCCTTTTTGAGCAATATCATGCTCGTGTGTGCAGGTGACGGAGACGGCGAGACGGCAGAGGGCAGGCGGCATGATTTAAATACGTCGGGTGGTCAATGGTGGGTCATGATGGTATGGTTGTCAAGTGGGGAGGGTCACGTTTCACTTTTTCAACCGCGCTCAAAGAGACTCGAGAGTTTCGGTCGCGTTGCTGCCGCCCGCCGGCTCGTCTAGCGTTGTCGCGCACTGCCAATCATTCATAGAGAGTTCAGTGGCCGGTCGTGCCAAGGGCTGGCCATCAGAAGACAGAAAGATTGATTTGCATCAGGTGGGGGTATACAGTACATACAGGGACTCGTCTGCTAGAGTACAAACTTTTGCATTACGCTTGATAAGAATTCTGCTTTGATGTTTTGGTGCAGACCTGCTGCAAGGGAGTCTCGAGCATATAGTACACGCTCTGTCTCCCAAAGCCCATCAATGCAGACGGCTCATACATCTCTTGGAGACATGTAGAATGGGTTATTGGTCGAATATGCTGGCGGTGCTGGTGGAGGAGGATATTCTTGCCACGTCTCTTCCTCTCGGGCCTCAGCTGCCTTGGAGTCTCCCGTGCGCTGTGCTCCCATCCCCGTATGCTGGCCTCCCATCGTGGATGGCTCTCGATAGCCTTGATACTGTGAACTTCCTGTGTGTTGCCCTCCCATCATCTGCTGCCCTCTGATTGCTTGACCCTGATCGGCAGGCCCGTTTCCATCAATATTGGGCATCTCATTGCCTTCGGTCTGTATCTGCTTTCTCATGACTCGCTGCTGTCGGTACATGCGATACATCCTCCTCGCAAAGAGCAGGCCCGCGATGAGAGCAGCCAAAAATGCAAGGCAGCCGAGAACGATGCCAAGGATGACTGTCGTGCCAAGCTTATGGTGTGTCGATGCCGAGATGGATGGAGAGCTTTGAGGAGCAGCTGTTGCCGGAGAAGCAGTCTGAACAGCAGTGGGAGATCCTGTGGTCGGTCTCACACCGCCATTTCCTTGAGCCGTGCTTGTAGTAGATGCGGACGAGTCGCTGGGGGCTAATTCGGGAGCTATTCGGGCCATACTTGAAGAGCTGGGTTGGACAGTAGTCGTCTGCACTGCAGACATTGTGGTCGTGTGATCGACTATGAGAGGCGAGGTGACTGTGTAGTACAGCTTGGAGATTATTGTTGTTGTTTCGCTGACGGTGAAATACTGGCTGACCGTTGTCGTCTCTGTCTGGGTAATGATCTGGGTGATGAACTTCCCCTCGTCCGCCTTGTCCTTTCGGCGCTCGAGAGGATAAGAGCGTTTTTCCACCGGGGTTGCTTCTACCAGAGAGCGCCACAGCTTCTTGGGAAAGATCCTCATGACTGCAGAAGAAGACGGAGGGAATGTTTTCAGGATTTGCTGGGAGAACAGGGAAGGAATCAAAGACAGCAGTCAAGCGCAAGATGGACCTCCAGGATCGATGGGGCAAATATGGAAAAGGGGATGGGGTGTCAGGGTGTATAATGCGAGACTTGGCGGAACAACTGCTTTGTTTGAGATCTTTGTTCCGTCTGTTACAACTCTGTGTGACTCTTCTTCTTCATTGTGTCGCAGACTTCTTTCGTGAACGCAGGGGAAAAACCCCCTTTGTTGAAGGATTGGCTCCGAGCAGCCGAAGCGCGAATCGCGCTAGCAAATTCAGAAGAATGCCCAGGTCGCACACTTCTTGCGAAACAAGAACATCCAGTCAACCTGACCTCAAAACATGTTCAATGGACCTTGATTAAGATCTCTAACTTACCCCGTGAAATTCGTGGACGAGTAAATGGGAAATGTTGGCGGTGTCTATCTAACGGTACACCTTGACAAAACAGAAGGTACTGCTAGCGAAAAAAGACCGCAAAAGCGTTGTTCTTGGCCTCGTGAAATGATCAATAGCTGATTGAAGTATTGAGAGCATTGATGATAAGGAAATGAGGCCGTTGCGTGTAAAGTAGGAAAACAGGATGAGGTACAGACAGTACGAAATGGAGCGGAAGAAATAGAGGAGAAGATATGTGAATGAAAAAAGCATGCACGGAAAATGGTAGGCGCTGCATAGATCCAAATCTGCGTCCTCTCACCTTGGACTCGTAAAAAAGACTGCTGTGTGTTTACATCTTGCACAAGGTCTGCACAGCGTCTCTCGTCGTATCTTTGGTCTCTTTCACCAGACCAGCGATTGCTTTGAATCTGGACCTTCGCGTCAAYAATTTGGAAACATGGAAAGGGTGGGGGGAGTAGCGTACTCGGAAATGGCAGAATCACCCATGCACTCGTACAGCCAGCTCTCACTAGTCGTCACAATTGCTCCTTCTGCTCGGAGTCGCTCGAGAGCAATGCCCCGTTCCCCTTCATTGCAGCTGCTGACGCCATCTGCTACGATATAGACTCGGTGGCCCTCAGTCAAGAGATCCAACGCTGTCTGTGTCACGCAAATGTGTGTCTCGATCCCGACTATCGCTACCTGGTACTGCTCTCCTGGACGCCTTTGACCCAGGGCGTTGCGGAGCTCTGGCACCATCATTGAAAAGGCGCTCTTGTCGATTGCCGCTGGTAGATCTTTCGCCAACTCGGAACAAGTTGGACCAAGTCTTGCCGCATTTTGGGTGGTTGCGAAGGTGGGTATTTGCAGTATTTTGCAGGCCTTGATGAGCTTGGAACTCGTTGCGATGACCTTTGGATATTCATGAATGACCGGTCTGAACTTCTCCTGGATATCACATATACTGTCATGGGTCAATTGGATCCACTGTCAAAAGCTCTTGCTACCAGCTTACAAGAGCGCAGGATTCGCTATTGAGTGATCTTAGCCCATGGACTGTGCGATCATCATGAACAGCAACAGCTTACGGAAACGCTTTGGACGTGCCGTCATGATTCAAGCCGCTCAAGAAAACTTTGTATTATGCACGTTGCGTATGCTGGCTCGTCAGGATTGAGGAAAGAAAGAGAAGAATTGGAAGGAATAAAGAAAGCTTCCCCTCCACCGCCCGCCAGTCCGGAGAAGCGCCAAGACGGCCAATGCAGAGAGCTGCAGCTGCAGGGGAGCGAGAGCTGCAGCTGCAGGGGAGCGAGAGCTGCAACTTTCTCCAGCCTCTTTTTTCCAGACTGCCACACAATTACTTCTCGACACCACTCTCACTCTTTGACACATTCTCTGTTCAATACTTTCAATCTTTTGTAACCGCAACATTTGCTTCTGATTTTCATAACAAGGTTCAACCTCATTCCCATACGCCTCAATTGATCATTGCGAAGCTCTTACTTTGCTTCTCCCTCCCATTCACTCAGTCACTCTCTTCTCTTGAACATCGTCAATTGCAATGGCTGAACCGGAGGTCCGCATAAACATACCAGCCGAAGAATCGCAAGATGTCGAAATGGTCAATGACGGCGCAGAAGCGGAAGACGCAGGCGGAGCAGATGCCCCCGCCGGCGACGAGGACGACACCGTSCAAGAGACCCCWCAGAAACCGCGCCTCACATTCGTCGAGTASGCCATTCCCACACATCCTCCCCCCTTCACCTCAMTCCAATCGACGAAGCTCCAACTAACTGACAACAACACAGCTACCTCAAATCCCCCATCATAACCCTCACCGTCGGCCCCCCCGCCTCCTCCACCTCCCTGAGCGCCCACCAGCTCCTCCTCGAACACTCCCCCTTCCTCGCCTCCGCCCTCACCARCCCCCAAGCCACCACCACCATCGCCCTCCCCGACGACGACCTCGCCGCCACCTCCGCCGTGCTCGAATACCTCTACACGGGGGAGTACTTCCCGCACAAGCTCGCCTCGCGCGCAACCCTCCAACCGGACCCGTCCATCCCSGACATGGACACAACAGGGGACCAACTCCTCAAGCACGCGCGCGTGTACACCCTGGCCGAGAAACTCGGCATGCCGGCCCTGCGCACGCTGGCGCTGAGTAAGATCCACCTGGTCAACAGCACCGCGGTGGCGGAGCTGGCGTATGCSCGSTATGTGTACAGCCATACCGATCGGGCGGACACCACGATCCGGAAACCGGTCGCCAGTTTTTGGGGCCAGAGGAGTCATGTGYTGAGGCATGAGACGGAGGGGAGYTTCCGGGGSATGTGTCTCGAGTTYCCGGAGTTYGCGTTCGATGTGCTGAGTTTTGTGCTGGATGCGGAGGARAAGCGGGAGGAGCGGAAGAGGAAGAGCATGGCGGGGGATGGGGATGCGGTGGCGGGGAGTGGGAGTAGCAGGAAGAGGGGAAGGACTTGAAGGTTGAGAGGTGTGGAGAAACGGTGAGAGGGTCTTGGGATTGTACAAGCTGGATGAGGGGAAAAAGTTCAGGAGTTGAGAGCTGGTCGAAGATATGGGCTCATACTTGCTARAGGCACCAGGCGCAGGCATTTKTGGACCATCTATTCGGCATGCCAAAACCTCATTGGCTTCAAGGGTGGGACAAAATGTACAATWTTTCGAGGCTAACGATAGAATTATTCAATTTTGTACAATTAAAACGCTTCATCAGAGCGCCGGCTATGTGCGTTGAAGGGGGAATATGTAACCGAAGCGCTGAACAAAATGCCGGCCCTTYTACCCAATCCAATTTACGAGTCTTCACAGCTTTCCACCTCGTTGCCGGAATCTCTCTCCCGTGCTGGGTATGGGCTTATTGAGCCTCAAGGCCCACAGAAGCAAGTCTTCTAAYGGTAGCAAGGCCAGGAAGATCCCATTGCACAAGTATGCCGCACATGCGACTATCACTGCCATGAGGGCGTCCATCCAATAATGGTTTGCGGTAGCCACGATGGTGATCAAGATGAACGACGGGTAACCCAGCCCAATGGCCATATACACCAGCTTCCAACCCCAGTTCTTCCTCGTCTCACCCTTTTCCAGCGTGCGCCTGAAGATTCCTGCGTGGTAGAACATGGTGCACCCAATGACAAAGGCGTAMCCGAAATGCATGCTCGGCATGGCGGCCAGGGAATTGACAAAGTTGCCGGACATCCAGATCGATGTGGCGTTGTCATGACGGACAGAGTCCAGGAAGCCGAATTCCGGTGGGAGGAGACGAGGTGGCATGCACGGATAGAGAGTGAACGAGAGGAATGCGAAGAGGTTTGTGAGTGTCAGAGTCCGCCGWGCTGTGGCAAAAGTGGAGTGTGAGGGTGCAATGTAGTAGTACCAGGCGATAAACCTGTGAACGGAGTCAGTCGTGATCACAGCAAAGGCTTTGGATCAGAGCTTACCCCACTGTTCCAGGAATATGGATCAAGGCATAGGCACGATTGAGTATTGTCAGCGCCTCTTGATGCCCGTCCATGAACCATYGCTGGACATCRTGCTCCTTCCAGGGGAACAAAAAGCTGAGGAAGCTGAACTGCTCAAAATCGAGGACTGCRAGCCCATGTGCCCGAGCGACATCAATGATGGATTTTGTAAAAATCGCTTGTGAGAGCACTTTGGTCATYCGGTAAAAGAGGTAGGTGATGATCCAGTAAAACATTTCGATTAMAAAGGGGAATTTTTGCAGTATCCGGCTATGTACGTGGTCGGAGAATCGGGAGGTGTTGGGMGTGTGAATGGCACAGCCACAACATGTCCGCCGTTTGGGCTGATGCTTGGATGCTGAATTGTAATTTTGAGGGTCGTCATTATTCTCTGGATCATACCAGAGCAATTCGTCWGAGGAGCGTGCAGAGTCTTCCGAGTCAAGGTAGGAATTATAATAAGCCTGTTTCCGCTTGTCCAATATAGCGAAGTTGCGCCTTCTTGTGAAGTACATGGCRCTGCAAAGAATCGAAAGCACAATCTTGAATACAATATCAGTAATTGGGCTATSGGTCTTGGGGGCGGCCAACTGACCAAAGGTTCCCCCCAYGGCGGCAGATGATACATAGGTTGACTGTTCCATTGCGGAGGAGGTTCCTTGATCTTCAGGYTGGCCTCCATGATCGCACTCGATCAAGRAATTGAAAGAAGAAAAGGAATGGCTGTGGCCGATGTCCTGTSCGGGATAGTTCTGTCACGCGACGCCTCGAAACTTTTGGTGGCGGCCCCACGATGATCCAGCCAAACGGCGAGTCGRAATTCGGCGGTATCAATGTGAGTCTTTGGGCCTTGATTCAGGTCGCTCGTYTGTGTTGGGTTTGAGGGTTCYCTTGAGGGGAAGGTGTTGGTGAAAGGTCCCAGGAGGTTTTCGAAYAGCGGAGCCTTCAGCAACGGTCGAAGCTCTGCGCAGAATCCAGAGTCCAGCTCACGGAGAACGCTTTGGGAAATTATAGAGACAGGCTCCGCGCCTCAAKTTGGGCTTTGGATGCGGTAGGGAGTGCAGAAAACGCTCCGCGTCAGCAGACGGATACAGGATTGGCAGCGCCGGAAGACGATGGATTTGTTCCTCAACGTCTCACATGCAATTGCAGGAGACTGATGGCCGGCCGAACATCTGCATGAGGCTCATGTACGATCTGAGGGCTGGGGAYGTCTGAATGGYCATAACAGAGGGCAAAGAATGAGGTGGGAAGGAGAATAGGAGAGGGCTGAGTCTCCGAATGTCCGTCTGACGACCCAACTTCCAAGACGTTACGGAGTAAAAATAAAAATATAGGATCGYCCGCTAGTCCTTTCMAAGCTAGCCTCACCCGCAAAATCCACGCCAAGGCTCGGAGACACGTGATRTGCTTGGCCGTACTCGTTTACACCAAAAGGGGGTCCTCGGTCTAGCTCGAGTCAATTGCTTGGGCAGTTGATATTGGTGTGGTTTGACATGAAGAGTGAAATACAGTTGGCTGTTACTTTCRACAAATGTGGCATGTTGCATTTGATGAAGTCTTATAGAAGACTACACAATGGTATTGTACARTTCGAGATGGGCCTCGCACCACCGAAAACGCAGTTACACGTCCATCCACGGTGATACAGAAGGTAAAGCCAGCGGATGCTGATGATATTCAATCGTGCAGTGCCGAAGACTTCTGAGCAGGATTGAGCCAGCCAAAAGCGGACGCTCCGCCAACCGGGTTCGAGGAGTTCAGCTTGCCATTTCCTCCTTGTCCTTTCTCAGAGGAGAATGATCGGCCTGTTGCAGGGCTCTTATTCTCGTTGCTACGTATCCCAGCGGATCGGCTCCCATCCCCAAATCTCGAAGGAGCAGCATCAAAGCCGACCGGTGCTTGAGATGAGGAAGTCCTAGAGGTGTTCAGTCTCGCGGGCTTCAGCACCTTCATGCCTCTACCACGACCAGGTCTGTTGTAAGTCGAACTCGAGCCTATGCTTGTTGATACACCTTCTGGTCGATTTCCTTGCAGAGAATCTCTCCTCCAGGAGCCCCAGATATTGTTGCTTTCTGGTCTAGTGGGTGTGTCCGGTGTTGACCCATTCCTGAGTTGGTCGGTTTCCTTGGTACCAGCAGCCTTTTCCGTAGGCTCGGGTGCAGTAGCGACATCATCCTCACGGCTTGGTCTTGAATATTCTGCAGATGTTGATGGCGAGGTTGGAGAAGGCGTCAAGGATTCTCTGGCCGTGGTTGTGGTCCGAGCATCTGCCGTCTCTTCTCCTGCTTGGCTTGATGTCGGAGGCTGGGGGTTTTCAAGAAGCTTTTCAGAATCCATGGCTRAGGTCGCCTTTGGCTCGACGGCTACMGCTAGCTCGTCAGCAATGTTTGTCTGCAGCTTTTGGAATATTGATGCATTCTCAGGCCTGACCAGTGGCACGGAGACTTTGTTGCGCTCGTCGTCAAACAGTGTCAAACGATCCAGGGAAAAGTGGATGTCTGCGTTACGAGACCGAAGAACGTCGCAACCGATGAAGACGTCAATGGTCTCGGACTGAGAAACAGAATCTTGCACGAAGAACTCTACAGTCAAAGTAGGGAGCTGAGGCGCTGGGCTACTCGAACGAGAGGATGATTGTTGTATCGTAGCCTCGGGAAGATAAACCGGTAGCTTGATGATGCGACGACYTTCAGTATCTAGWGTTATTTGGTGCTGATAGTTGAGTTTTTGAAGGAGGCGCGTGTTTACGAGAGACTTGTATGATCCAGTACAGACSACCGCATAGAGCAATGAAGTGGTCGAAAAGTCGGTGTTGAGCCAACATCGTATGATTGATGGTACAGGGCCGAGGTGGAAGAGTCCGGGAGGAGGGCCAGAAGGCACGAAAGAAGGTACAGTAGCCGACATGGGACGAGATTCTACGCCGAAACTGCTGGCGCGTGCCGAGTGGGTGGAGCTCTGACGACCTTCGGATTTGTGCGATGAAGACCGCTCCAGCAGCGGATGGCTACCAAAAGCACTGCCAGATCTGGAAGGGTAGAGATCGTTTGCCGAGCGCGAAGCTTGTCCGAAATGGCCATGAATTGCACTCTCATCGAATCTGACACTATTCGCCCTTGACGCGCCTCGTCTTGGCTCATCGTCGGTGTCCAGGTGGAGACTTCCCATCATGCTACTTGTCTGATCGAAGTTCTTGAAGGCTTCTGCGGCGGGATTGAAGCTCGGATCTGGAGACGTAGGTCAGCATGAATATCAGCTCAGGGTATGAGATTTCATACCTTGCTGCGGGTTCCCATTCAGCATGCCGKTGTACGGAGAGTGATTGCCCCACACGGAYTTGAGCCGCGAGTCCCCATCCTGACGYTGTTCAAGTCGCATGATGCGATCGGCGTGTTCAGCTTGAGTAGCATATACATTCTTCATTTGCGTCTGGATATAGGCGAGATCTTGTCTGGAGGCTTGACCTGTCTGCAGGTCCATCCCCAAACATGAGATGGCTGGGCAGGTGAGATGACCCCTCGATGGTATATGATTCGCAATGCAGCATAGAGAAACTTGGATGATGAAGGCCGGGAAAGTTCCTCAAAGCCACCCTCCGTTGCGTGCTGTTCAAGCAATCCAGAAACAACCTCCCTCTCCCAAACTCCTCCCTCCTCCTTTTACGCCTGGGGCGGTATGGCAATTTCTTCCCTGGCTGCTACTTAGTCAACATCTTGGAAAAATTCACGAGGATAATCGTACCGCCAATGCTAAAAACAGCGGTAGTGTTGTATCATGAAAGCGGAGCGGAAATGCAGGACGTGTTGACACTTAGAGACGTGATGATGGTTCCTGGACAATTCGTCAATCTGAGACAGTGACGGGGGCAATTGACAGTAACGATAGATCAAGGTGGAGTTGCTGGATTCGAGTGACAAGGGACTGCTGTTGGGTTGCCGAGATCAGTCTGCGGATTGTTTGTGGTCGATTTGTAGCGCTTCGAGGAGTCTTGGTAGAAGGTGAAACGAATTTGCCGGAATGAACCAAGAGGATGACGGAGGATGGATAGATTTGATCAAGCTTGAACAGTGGGGTTTGTAGACTAAATTTCAAGGTGTCATTCAATATCAAATGTTGGTGGTGGTGGATTAATGAGGAAAATAATGATGCAAAGTTTCAGCGGTCAAAAGATGCCACTGCAGATCCGACGCGATTGTTCCCGCCCCGCCTTCCGCTCTCCCCATCCCCGTCCCCATTCCCATCCCATCCCCCCCGCCTATCCCTCTTTCACAATTTCACCCTCAGAATTATATCCTCGTTAAGTTTTTCCCTTGAGCTGCATCGTCCAAAGATGGTTCACTCGAGACATTTACATCGCCTTCACATCACTTGGGAGCGCTTAAACCCTTTCCCAAGGACACCCTCGGCATATGCCTTCGCCACTTGAGATCGGGCCCTGCGTCAACCCCGCCATCAAAGCATCATTCTTGCGATTGGTCGTGGCCACTTTCTTTTCAACTTTTTT